>WNWU01002920.1:0-14152 GCA_012654045.1 Ptyas mucosa | reverse complement strand
CTAGTCTCCCTTTATTTCTCTATCAGCATAATATAAATTTGGTATAAAATGGTTTGTCGTGAATGCAACTGCTTGAGGGCTCCTGGATTGGAACTGAAAGGTGAAAGGGAGCAGAATGCCCCCTCCCACATGTTGGGGTAGACACAAGGTGTCTTGATAGAAAAACTCTTTATATATATATAAAGTTTTGACACATGAGTGCATAGCAAAACCACGAACACGGACCATATTTTACATAATGAGAGCAATCACCCCATGGCACATAAAATCAGTTGTATTTGGGCACTGTTCAGTAGGATAGACACTCATTGTAGTACACTAGCAGCTAAAGCCAAGGAGCGGACATATCTTTATCAGGTCTGCAAGCTCAATGGATACTCAATGGACTTTATCTGAAGGTGTGCTACACCTAGGGTTCAGCAGCCTGCTGAAAGTGCCAGTGGAACTGCTGCATGGAGGGTACTCCCATATGTACAGAGGGTATCCGAAACTGCGGCACGCATCCTCTCAGCACATGGAGTCAAAGTGACGCACAAGCCAGACCAAACATTGAGAATGAGAGTGATGCACCCAAAGGAAGCATTATCCAAGGAGGAGACATCTTCAATAGTTTACCGCATCAACTGTAGTAATTGTACAAGCAATTACATAGTGGAAACGGCCAAATGGTTACAGACCAGGGTACATGAACACGAACTGACTGTCCGAAGCAAGGAACAGTACTCCCAGATCTGGACGCATATGAAGGAGCACAACCACACATTTGATTTTCAAGAAGCTGAGATTATTGCCCATGATAAGACTAAAGGAGGACGCCTACTAAAAGAAGCCTGGTTCTCCAATAACAATTCCATCAACAGGCATATCGAACTGCCACTGGCCTACCAGGCTTTGAGACACAAGGAAGGACCCTGCAAGAGGAGCAGAGATGGCTTTCTATCAGTGAGCAGAGACAAAAGGCACCCACCCCCCACTTTGGGCATGCAGACTCAGCCTGTGAAGGCACAGTTAGTCCTGACCAAACACAGAACAACCCGGCAGGGCTGCCTCAAACTGTAACACATAGAATTACTGAGAAACAAACCTGGCTGACTACGAGGTCGCAGACAAGGCAGCAAATTGCAATAGCTGACAGGTTAACATCATCCGCCACTGATAAGCAAGCTAGGAGGGAGGAAACAGCAGAAATACAACCACCATCCAGAAGCCAGACCACGGCGGCATCACCAGCTGCTGCAAGCCCCCTCCGATCCCCACACAAAGCAAACTGACACACACCATGAACACATGGCAAGACCTCAAACTCGGAGCCAAACCAAAGCCCGGGATGTGGCATCACAACCATCTGCTCAGGACATTACATCAAAAAACTCAGGATATCACAACACTAGAACTCAGGATGTTAACACACAACCCATTACCCAGGTCGTTAAAACACAAAAGACTAATGGGCACACATCAAGGACTTCACCCACAGAGGATGCTATGAAACAGCTGACTAATCTGCAAACATCAACTCCATCAACCAATGAAGATGTAACAACACAGGCAACCAACCCGCTCACAGCAAGAAAGCCAGCACCCCACACCTCCCCACCAGTATTTATAGAGAGACGGCAGCTCCAATCATGCTTTCCTCGCACAAGGAAGCCAAAGACACCAGCCTGAAGATGACGAGTGGGACCTCGTTGAAACGTTGCCAAGATACTCTCAATCTTACGCAGGAAAAGACCCAAATACACCAAAACTTGCATACCTCTAAAAATTTTAAAAGAATTAAAATTTTATTTTACTAAGCTTTCGTCAGCTATCTGCTGACATCATCAGAGTATTAAATTACCATTACAGAGATCTCTGCCTTTATATGCCATTAATCAATTTAGCCCTTGCGCGTGTAATAGGCCCTTGCAGCAGTCTCCCACTTGTAATCAGCTGTGTTGTTTTTGCTGTCGTCATGCTGGATGATGGAGGCTTGATTCCTGCTGTTTCCTCCCTCCTAGCTTGCTTATCAGTGGGGGATGATGTTAACCTGTCAGCTATTGCAATTTGCGGCCTTGTCTGCAACCTCGGGGTCAGCCAGGTTTGTTTCTCAGTAATCCTATCTGTTGCAGTTTGAGACAGCCCTGCCAGGTTGCTCTGTATATATATGTATACTCTGTATCTGTATGTGTGTGTGTGTATACATGTATATGTGTGTGTGTGGGTGTCTATATATATGTCTTCTGAGGTTTTCGCGGGTGTTTGTATGTAGGTCTTTGGTTATTCGGGTTTTCTCCCATGTAAAATTGGAAGTGTCTTGGCAAGTTTCATTCGTCATCTTCAGGCTGGTGTTCTCGGCTTCGTGCTTCCAGGAGCAATATGTGATCACAGCTGTTTCTTCCTTTTAACTGCCTGTGGGGGTGGGAGCTGATTGGGTGGGAGCATGGCTGGGTTCTGATTGGGTGGAGGTGTGCTTTGATTGGTTGGGGGCCTGGCTGTGCTCTGATTGGATGGGTGGTTGGCTGTGCTCTGATTGGATGGGAGTGTGCTCTGTTTGGGTGGGGGCTTGGTTGTGCTCGAGTTAGTCTGAGTTGCAGGGGGATTTGAGCTGGTGAGCTGCATTGCTGTTGTTTGGCTTCGCGTTCGTGGTCGTGCCACATCTTCATGGTGGGTGTCAGTTTGCTTCATGTATGGATTGGAGGGGTTTAAAGTGGCCAATGATGCAGCTGTGGTCTGTCTTCTGGTCTGTGGTCGTGCCTCATCATCGGTGTGGGTCTGAGTTTGCTTTTTGCGTGGAAGTGTGGTGGTGATATCCTGTGTGGTTTTCGTGAGTGTGGGTCTGGTGTCATTCTTTGTGTTAGGGACTTGTTTGTCAATAAGGGCGGTTTTCCAAATGGCTGGTATCATCTCATTTATTCATGCTGTGTGGGCATTTTTCTATCTCAATGGCTTCTCTGATTATTCTGCTGTTAAAGTGTTCAGTTTTGGCGAGAGCTCTGGTCTTTTTAAAGTCAATTTCATGTCCTGTGGCTTTAAGGTACATTTTAATATATATATTCTTCCTCAGTCGTTTCCTTCTACTGCTTAGTCTCTAGTTGTAAATATATGCAGCAATATTACATCAATCTCCTTTAATCCTTTGGCTCTACCCTCAAGTCCATCTATTAACTTCTCTTCTTTCTATGCCTCTATATTTTCAATATTTCAGTTCCACTGTTGTAATTATATTTCCAGTCACAAATCGCTGTTAAAGTATTTTCCAAGCTTATAAATCCCTTAGAATAGCCTCCAATTTACTATCCTCATTGTTTCCACTCTCTTCTCCGCTCACCACTCTCCATTTTTTTCCATCTTAAAGGTCTTATATCCGTTCCTGTTATTCCTCTTGTTCTATTAAGTTCACTTTTGGGGATCTTCCTTCTTTCGCACTAACCTCTTTTCCAATCTGTCTCTTCGTTCTGTGCTCTAGTTATTTTTAGTCACCACTTTTCTGGGCCTTTTCCCCCCTTCTCCTCTGCGTCTCTCTCCTCCCTCCCTCACCTCCGATTCAGCAAAACTTCACCTCTCCTCCTTCCGGGTTCTCCTCGGCCACTATACAAAACTGTCTTTTTGAACTCTCCGCTTCCACACTATATGGCCGCCATCGCTCTTGGTCTGCCTTAAAGGCCGACTCTTTCTCCACTAGATTTAAGAGGTTTGTCCTTATCCCCCGTTTAATTGTTTTTCGTCCGGGGTCTTCAGATCTTCCTCTTTTGTTTCCCGATCTCTACGGGATCGGAAGTGCACATAAAGAGTTCCTACCAAAGAATATTTGGGATTTCGGGGACAACATTTCATTCCCTCTCCTGCTTCGCAAAGACATCACCGCTGAAAGTCCTTTAATACAACTTCTTATGCACAGTGGAATATCTGTATACACTTATAAAAAGAAAACAAAGTGCCATTTACAATTTGACTCTAAATTATTGATACAAATGGAAAACATGTAATTATTTCATATATGCACACTTTTAAAATATTTTGAAAGATGTTGCATAAAATAGAGTTGGAAGGGACCTTGGAGGTCTTCTAGTCCAGCCCCTGCTCTGGCAATAGACCATATACCATTTCAGACAAGTGGCTGTCCAGTCTCTTCTTAAAAACATCCAGTGATGAAGTGCCCACTATTTCTGAAGGCAAGCTGGAGGCCTGAAATGGCCCATTTCCTAACTCCCGATGGGACAGGAAGTGATTTTTTTGCTTTCCCCAGCTTCCAGAGACTCCTAGAAAGAAAAACGGCCCTACTGGGCCAACACATGCCAGGAGTGGGGGGGAGGGGGTTGCATGCACATGCACATGGCGGGGTGCATAGAATTATGGGTGTGGGCACACATGCGCACAAACCTCCCCCACCTCCCTGGCACACGATGGCAAAAAGGTTAGCTATCACTGCACTAGTTAATTATTCTCACTTAGTTTCTCTTTAATTCCAGGTTGCTTCTCTGCTTGATTAGTTTCCATCCATTGTTTCTTGTCCTGCCCTCTGTTCTTTGGAGAATAAATTGACCCCTCTTCTTTGTGGTGGCTCCTCCAATATTGGAATACTATCATGTCACCCCTAATTCTTCTTTTCTTTAGACTATAACCCCAAATCCTGCAACCATTCTTCATATGTTTTAGTCTCCAGACCTTTGATCATCTTAGTTGCTCTTGTCTGAACTTTTTCCAAAGCTCAAGCTTTTGTAGTGTGGTGACCAAAATTGGTTGCAGTATTCCAGGTGTGGTGTTACTAGGACTTTATAAAGCACTACTAATATGATTTGGACCTTGTATATGCATGCTTTGTTGTGCTATTAATTAAGGCAGCAAGCTCCTTTTTTAGACTTCTGGTTGAGTCTGAAGTACAATACCATTGTTCAAATTCAAGTGGAACTTGGAAAAGCATGTGGCTACTTTAATGAGTAGCAGAAATTACTCTGGCCACACAAATTTCAAAGCAATTCTGCCTAATCATTTTTAAAACATGCACCACCCTAATAATTACTGTATATCTTTATACATCTCTCTTTCTCCTTCTCTGTCAAAAATTTTAGATAAAATTTCCAGTATATACCGTATATACTCGAGTATAAGCCGACCCAAATATAAGCCGAGGCCCCCAATTTTACCACAAAAAACTGGGAAAACTTATTGACTCGAGTATAAGCCGGGGGTGGGAAATGCAGCGGCTACTGGTAAATTTCAAAATAAAAAAAGACTGGTCAAAAGTGCAAGGACCTGTCAGAAATCACTTTTTTCAGCCCTCTGGGTAGTCCTTTTGTGCATATGGACTACTCAGAGGGCTAAAAAAGTAATTTTTGACTGGTCCTCGCACTTGTGACCAGTCCTCGAATTTACGACTGTCCTCACATTTTGCGTTTTTGCCCTATCTTATCACCATTTCTCTCTCCCCCTCTCTTTCTCATTCTTTCTCTCTCCCCCTCTTTCTCTCTCTCTCTCCCCCGCACTCTCTCTCATTCTGCCCCCTTTCTCAAAGAGAGAGGTGGTAGGTTTGAGGAGAAAGATTGCTGTACAATAAAAAAGATGAAAGGGAAGAAAACCAACCCCAAACAAATATAAAGCTATCAAGATAAAGAATGAATTGTTAAACTTTAAAGAATAAAAGAGAACAAATATGAATAAATAGCAATAATTAGAAACACCCATACAAACATACAATGTATTTTCTTTGAACAGAGTATTTGGCCGGTTCACAAATTTAAACAGTGTTTAGTCATTTCACTTAAATTTACAATTTCTATATTTCCTTTTTGCCATATTTATTCCTCATCTATTTTTTAAAAAAACCAACATTACCCTTCATCCTCATCTCTAATCTTAATCAAATTCAATTTTTCCCTTCTATTCTATATTATACCCCTTCCCATTGTCATCTATTTTTATATCCATCCTCATATTGGTTAATTATGCAATATTACAGTTGTTCAATACAAATTCAACATTTTAATATAAATCAATTAGTTATATAACTATCTTTTTTGTATATTAATCAATATGAACATGAATATTCCAATTATTTCCATGCAATCCAATTTCTTACAAATCAATTACCGGTAATTATATTTACCAATAATAATAAACCAAATAATTTCCCCCATATATTCTTCCAAACCACAACTTAACCATTTCTGCTTTCAACACAATATACAATTAATAGTATCTCAATTATTACAATTCCCTAGTTAAATAGAGCTTTTTTTTCTTTTGTGTTTTAAAATCTTGAACTCTCCTTTTTGCCATTTGCCATAAATTTCCCATTGTTTGCACCTACCTTTTTTGATGAGGAAAAAGAAAAGAAATCTGCCTTCCCAACGTTGCAAGCAAACAGCAAAGCCAACAACTTGCTTTAGTTTCAGTTTCATTTTCAGCTTGAATTGCACAAGGAGAAAAAAAAAAGTGCTCCAGCAGCATTCTTTGCAGCTAGAAAAAGACCCTGCACAAAACAGCTGAGAGCAAATCAGCTGAGAGTCGGGAGGCTGTTCAAATCAACTTATGGTAATTAACCTATACTGAAGCTGAAAGGGGCTGCTTTTTCTATTTTTGCAGACACAGGTATACTCAATTGTTTTCTTTTAAAAAAGCATTTTTTTCGTGACTCGAATATAAGCCAAGGGGGGCTTTTTCAGCCTGAAAAACATGCTGAAAAACTCAGCTTATATTCAAGTATATACGGTAGTTTGCAACATAATTTCTGTCTTTATTCCAAAAACACAGGTATTGATAGAATGATTTTCCCTATGGTTGGCCTCTTTAGAATAAGATTTCCCATGGATATTACAGATATTAATAGCATTTCTGGGGACAGGATTAATATTGTTGAAATGAATATTCCTCTTTGATTTAAGAGGTATTCCAGTGTTAATTCTAAATCAATATATATATATATATTTAATTAGAGCAATTATTAAATTTATAAGGAAAAGAGACCACCAAGAATTTTATTGGCTTGACTGAGATCATCTTTTGATGATGGTGATTTTAATTAACTGGTTTTTCAAAAATACAATTGGTCTTTTATTGTTCACATTTATGTGGAGTAAAGATTAATATGCTGTCAGCCTCTGTAGACCTTAATGAAAATTATTATATATTTTACTGAAATCTGAACAATTACTTGGGTTGATTTATAGTAAAAAGGACCTTTCTTTCTACGATACAGAACAGGTTGCCATATGTAAACCTTTTGGCTCATAGATTGAATTTTAAAACCAAGACTCATAAATATGTAAGGCATGGAACAATTTAACCTTAAAATAGGTGGTAAAGTGTTCTATTGGAAAGTACAAATTGTCCTTACATAACAGCCACAGCTGGGACCAGCAACTCTATCCCTAAATGGTATGGTCATTAAATGAAACATCACATGACCACACCAGAATTATGTCAGTTCTGGTTGTGGTCATTAAGCAAATCACCCATAATTGTTAAGTACAGTAGGACATGATAACAATTTGTGACTTATTGCTAGCTTCCCCATTGAGTTTACTTATTGGAAGCTGGCTGTGAAGGCAACTAGTGATCAAGTAAACTACATGACACTATGACTGTCATAAATCTATGTCAATTGTCAAGCACCTGAATTGCAATCATACGATTGTGGGGATGTTGTGAAGTCCATTAATTTAAGACCTGTTCATAAATCTAATTTTTCAGAACAATTGTAGGTTTGAATGGTCACAGAGTGAGGTAGTCATTAACTAACTGCTACTTGTAGGGGCAGCATCTGAAATAATAACTTTTAAATCAATTATTCTGTAATGATTGTGTTAATGATTTCTTCCAATTGCAGATTGAATTTCATTTGCCTAATTCATAATAATGACAATGTTATCAACTCAATCATATCTTGATAGCTCATTCCACAGTTAGGATTGAAGTTATGAGTCAGGCACACTCACATGATATTCTCAACAACCACATCACTTAGTGATAGAGTTGTCAGTCTTAATTGTGGTCAGTAAGTTAAGACTGTTTAAAACCAGATGTTTTAGCTACTTTAGACAAATCTAAGAATCCTTATCTTATTTTTAAGTTATTCAGTGCTCCGAAGAATGTATTTGAAAGCAGAAATGTCAGATTTTTTTCTGTATTGACATACATACATACATACATACATATATACACACACACACACACACACACACACACACATACATACAAATATATATCTGTATACAGATATATCTGTAACACTATATAGTGTTAAATTGTTATTTACTGACAAAGAAATAAAGGGAGACTATTATAGATCTATTTCAAGCTATTTAGCTCTCATCAGCTAGCCATACCCTTCTGGGATTCAAACCTGGGATTTGAATCCCAGAAGGATATGGCTAGCTGATGAGAGCTAAATAGCTTGAAATAGATCTATACTAGTCTCCCTTTAGTTCTTTGTCAGTAAATATCAATTTAACACAAAATAGTTTGTCATGAATGGGACTGTCTGAGAGCTCCTGGATTGGGACTGAAAGGCGAAAGGAAGCAGTATTGTCAGATCCCTAAAGTGATACTGCCATTCAATTGGGAGAACGGGGAGACCTGGATTCAATTTACTAGCATTGCCCGTGTCAACAGATATTTTACAACCTATATCCTGGCGCCAAAGAGCCCTGAGGTCCCTTTAATGTTGAGGAATGTTTATGACAGCCATGTGGGCTGTTTCACTTGAAAGGATAAGGGAGAAACGATGTGAATACATACTTATCCAGTTCTCAGGGTAGCTGGTAAAGAAAACAACTTCACACTTGTGTATTGGCTAAAATCTGCATTCTGGCTTAAGGGAGGGGTCTCTACTGCTTTAATCCTACTTGTCTTGCCTAAGGGTATTCAGACGTTGCTTTGAATCCATTGCTATCACTTCTACTTAATAAAAGGCTCCTTTTGAGATACTACGTTTCAAGAGTTTTACTTTCTTAAGTTGGAAGGAGAGGCAGTCCTTACGGAAAGCAACATATGCAAAATGGTCAACCCAGAGAAGCAATTTTTTTTTATTTAAAAAGTTTTTCAAAAATACAAACATTTTCTCCCCCCATCCCTCTCCCCCTCCCCACTTCCCTCCCCTCTCGCCCCCAACTTCCCCATCCCCCCTCCCTTCCAATCTCCCCCCTCCCCGGATTTCCCAGAACAGATACAGGGTAAAGCATTTAACAATCATAAACTAAAATAATCTAACATTTTATAGGTTCCTAATTCTCACTAGGTCTTTAACTCCATACAGTTCAAGTAACTATAATCCTAAAATAATAAATTAATAATATTTCATTCAAAGGCTATTTGGAATTTTTTAGTTTGATATCTATTTTGAATGTACTCGATCCATCTTCTCCACTCCATTACATATCTTTCATTTGAATAATCTTTCAAATATGCTGAAATTTTTGCCATATCCGCCAAATTCCCTACTTTTAAGATCCACTCTTCAACTGAAGGTATCTCTTCCTTCTTCCAATACTGTGCCACCAAAAGTCTGGCTGCTGTTATTAAATTTAAAATCAATTTGGTCTCTATGACTGTAAAGTTTGTAAATATACCCAACAGAAAAAACTGTGGAGCAAATTTTATCTTTTTCTTTAAAATGTTTTGAAAGATCCACCATATTTTTATCCAAAAAGCCTTATTTTTTTTTTACAAGTCCACGATACATGAAAATACGTAGTATCTTCACATTCACATCTCCAACATTTGGGTTGTAAATTCGGATACATACTGGCTAGTTTTTTTGGATCTAAATGCCATCTGTAAAACATTTTGTAGAAATTCTCTCTTAAGTTTTGAGCCTGCGTAAAGCTTATATTTCTCACCCAAATACTTTCCCAGATTTCCATCATTATAGGTTCCCCAACATTTTGCGCCCATTTTATCATTCAGTCTTTAACTAGCTCTGTTTCTGAATCTATTTCTACCAATGCATTATACAACCTTTTTATATGCATTTGACTTTGGTCTCTGATTTGTTTTACCAAATTTTCTTCCCCTTACAAGATACCAATTTTTTTATCTTGTCTCCATCTAGTTTATATTTGCCCAAACTGAAAATATGTTTTAATTATTCCTTCTTCCCTTAATTGATTCATAGCTTTTAATTGTAACCTAACTCCTGCTTTATAGAGAAGTTCCTTATAAGTAATGTCATCTTGTTTTTGTTCCACTCTTATATTCTCTATAGTGTGCCGGGGTACAGTCCAAATTGGTAACTTATTGTTTAATTTATATCAATACTTTTTCCAGACACACAACAGAGCATTCCTTAGTATGTGACTTTTGAAAGTTTTATCCACTCTTTTGTCATATATTAAATAAGCATGCCATCCGTACAGCAAACCATACCCTTCAATATTCAATATCCTTTCCTCTGTCAAATTCATCCAATCACTAATTGCTGATAAGGCAGCTGCCTCGTAATATAATCTTAAATTGGGCATTTTAAGACCTCCTCTTTCGTGTGTATCTTGCATTATCTTCTGCTTAACTCGAGGTCTCTTTCCTGCCCATACAAAGTTATTAATACCCTGCTGCCATTCCTTTAAATTTTCATCTTTCTTGAGTATTGGAATCATTTGAAAGAGAAATAAAAACTTTGGTAAAACATTCATTTTTACAGCTGCTACTCTTCCCAACAAAGACAATTGAAGTTTTTTCCAGTTTTCCATCTCTCTCTGTATTTTTTGCCACAACAGTTCATAGTTATGCTTGTATAATTTTACACTCGAGGTTGTAATATAAACCCCTAGATATTTAACCTTCTTAACTATTTCAAATCCTGTAATTCTTTCTACTTCCTCTTTTTGATTTCTAGACATATTTTTAGTTATTATCTTTGTTTTTCCTGCATTTATTTTAAATCTGGAAACTTGTCCATATTGGTTGATTATTTGCATTAAACCTATAACTGATTGTACTGGTTGAGTCAAAGTAACAACCAAATCATCTGCAAATGCTCTTAATTTATACTCATGTTGCCTAATTTTAATTCCCTTTATTTCATCTAACCCACGTATTTTAGACAATAAAATTTCCAATGACAGAATAAACAACAATGGAGACAAAGGGCATCCTTGCTTTGTTCCTTTTTCTATATTAAAAGTATCTGTTAAACTACCATTGATTATTATCTGCACTGTTTGTTTCTGGTATATTGTGTAAAATATTCTCCAAACTGCATCTTTTCTATTAATTTCAGTAAGAATTGCCAATTCAATCTGTCGAATGCTTTCTCCGCATCTAAAAATATCAGCACTGCAGGGATTTGGTTGTGCTTTCCCAAGTAAATTTTCTAATAAATTAACGATTTGCCTTACATTACTTTTCATTTGTCTGCCAGTTATAAAACCCGTTTGATCATGATGAATCATCTGTTGCATAACTGTCATTAATCTATTTGCTAATATCTTGGCAAAAAATTTATAATCTGTATTTAAAAGTGATATTGGCCTATAATTTTTTGGTTGTGTGTGGTCTTGTTCCTCCTTTGGAATTAAAGAAATAAAAGCCATTTTCCATGACGGGGGTATCCCTCCTCCAAATTGTATGTTATTAAATAATTCCTTAAGTGGTTCCACCATTTCCAGCTGCAAGTGTTTATAATATACAGCTGTCAAACCATCCGTCCCAGGTGCTTTGCCCACCTTTAGCTGTTTAATTGCAAACAAAATTTCTTCGACAGTTATCAGTTGATTTAAACTATCCCTTTGCTCTTTTGAGATTATACCAATTTTCTCTTTCTGTAAGTAATTATCTATATCTATATCCTGAATTTTCTCACTGGTGTATAACTTAGTATAAAATTCCAAAAATGCTTTCTTAATCTTCTCTTGCTGATAAACCTCTTTACCTTTATAGTTTATTTTCTCTATCGTCTGTAATTTTTGTTTCTTTCCCAATAAATATGCTGACCATCTACCTGGTTTGTTAGCATTACAAAAGGTATTATGTTTAACATATTGTAAATTTGTTTCCACTTGTTCTGCCATCAGCATATCAAATTGGCCCTTCAATAAATTAATTACCTCCTTAGCTTTCTTATCTGATGGGTTAGCTATTAAAACTTGCTCTCTCTTTTTAATGCTCTCTTCTAGTTCTTTCCTTTTCTTCCCCTGTTTTTTTCTATGCTTATTGTTCAAAAATATCAATATGCCTCTCATATAGGCTTTACTCGCATCCCAAACCATTTCCTGTGGTGTACCCTTATGCATATTCTTATCTTGCGCCAACGCAACAAAATATGTTCCTAACCTTGCATTTATCAGAAATTTTTGATCTTGACTTCTAATATGAGTCTCTTGTAGACAAATTACATTGTTTCTAAATTGCTTCAAATAATGAAATATTTTTCTCCTCTTTTGCGGTGAATTCATACCGTTGACGTTCCAGGTCAAAAACCTAGTGGTCATCTCTGGACCTCTGAAGCCTCTGGAGCATTTGCTGGTGTTCTTGGTACATTTGACCTTTAGGTCTGGCTCCTCCCACTGCTTCTGTTTGTGTAGATTCTTGAGTTACCTTCTGGGGTTGCTGCATCCTTAGTTCTTCTTTGCGTTTTGCTGCTGCTGCTGCTGCTCTACTCTGTCTTTGTTCTCTGGGCTCCTCTGTCACCTGAAGTACATCCAAATCTTGAACAATAGTCAGAGTTTGCATTAAGTCTTCTTGAATATTAGATCCTCCCCCTTGTGCTAGTGCCAGTAATTCTTCATTCTCTGGCTTTTTTGTCATCAGTTCTTCCTTATCTCTTCTGGCCTCTGGGGGTTTCGACGATCCAGCTTTCAGTACATTGACATAAAAATCTTTAGCTTTCCACACTGTATTTAAACGATATCTTTCTCCAGAATAAATCACCACCACTCCAGCTGGCACCTCCCATCTATATTATATCTGGCGATTTCTCAGTTCATCCACCAGAAAGGAATATTCCTTTCTGGCTCTCAGCATTTTAGGGGGGATTTCTTTCATTGTCATAAGTTTCTGGCCCTCCACTTGCAGCTTATCCTGAAAGGTAGCTTGTAAAATTTCATTGTGTATTTTCCTTGTAGTAAAATATATTACAATATCTCTTGGTAGATGTTTCTGCCTTGCCACCCATGAGTTAATGTGAAAAATCTTGTCGATCTGCCACAGTAAATTAATTTTTTGATCTCCCAACATTTGAGCCAATGCTTCTGCCATCATCTCCCTCAAATTCTCTTGTTTTCCTTCACACCTCTTATTCTTAAAACAAATTCCATGTCACTATATTGAATCATTGTTACATCTAATTCAGTCTTTTGAATTTTATTTTCTACTTCTTCCAACTTGCTTTCCAGAATCTCCTCAGACTGTTTTATTTGCTCAATTTTCTCATCCAAAATCTCAATATTTCTCAATATTTCCAGCTAAGCCTTTAAATGCCAAAATTATATCTTCTCTGATTTCCTGGTTTTTAAGATTAAGATCAGATCTTTAATATCAGACATTTCCTCCGCCACATTCTGCATCTTTTGATCCACAGAAGCAATTTTACTTTCAGTGCCTTTTAAGCCTTCCTGCAACATTTCAAATGTTAAAACCTGTAGTCTGTTGCTGGAACAAAGGCTTGCAACTTAGAGGTGTGAGCAGGGGAACTACCAGCGCTGCCCACTCCTTTTACAGTCTTTATTGGCTTTGAAGCCATTTCAATTTATTTTTCTTTCCTTAAACTTCTACAACTATCAAAGCAACAAATTAGAGTCTAGAGATTATTTCACAGTCTTTTAAAACCTGAAAGTCCTTTTCTTTCTTTCAGTATTTAAATCCTTTTTTTAAAGTCAAGGGCTAAGCACCAGGCGGAACTCACTTGTTAACTTGCTTATTAGCTTGTTAACTTTCATTTTCCACACCCTCTACTTCTCAGTCGCCATTTTGTTATCACTTTCGTTTCTTTGTAACTCAGAGGACTGTAATACACTTTGGAATTAAGTTTGAATACTTGCAGTTTAAATTCTCCTGTTTCTGGTCTGTCTGCTACAGTTTTCATTCCATTATTAAACACGTTGGTTGCAAAGGTGGTCATGGCATTTTGCTCTGCTCTTCTGCAGAGGCGTCCCCAGATATGGAGTTTGACAGGCTTCCCAGGGGGCTCTTGTTAGGATTCTATATGGTATATATAATGTTAGAACCAGTTGTCCAG
>WNWU01002917.1:0-12259 GCA_012654045.1 Ptyas mucosa | reverse complement strand
AAATTATTTTCCATTTCCATACCTGCTTTAAAAACCCCAGAAAATCAGAATCTAGGATACATATTGAATGTAGTTGGTTGATAATATTTTATCCAGTGGTGGGATTCAAATAATTTAACAACCAGTTCTCCGCCCTAATAACCAGCTGGGTAGGCATGGCTGGGTGGGCATGTGACTAGGTGGGCATGGCCAACTCAATGTCACTCACCATGCCTGGTCCCATCTCCCAACCACTCGCCTCAAAGTCCTCAACAAGATACAATCTCTATTTATCTACTACTACTGAACATCACTTAATGGTGGCAAGGAAAATCACAAAATGGAGCAAAACTCACTTAAATCTTGCTTAGCATTGGAAGCTTTGGCTCAGTTGTGGCCATAAGTCAAGGACTACCCCAATGAGAATGTAGGATAAGGAGCCTACTTTGCTCACCCCAAGAAACATTTCAATATGAAAGATTTTGGGTGCAGGTGGTGGTGGTGGTAGTGTCACCGAAGTGGGTCCGCTTCTCTCCTCGGTTGATGGGGCAGCCGCGCTCAGCCGAGGGCTGCCAGAAGGAGGTGGGGAATCTGAATGAGGGCGTCCCTCCCTGTGAGAAGGCCCTTCAGTTGCTTCTCATGTGAGGAAATGGGTGCTACCAGGCTGCCTTGGGAGCAGAGGGGGAATAAAAAGGCCACTCGGCAGGCCGAAGTTTCACTCACTTGCTTGCTTTGTTCTCCCACCTCCGCTCTTGAATGTTTCACTGCCTTTTCTCTTCCTGACTCCCCTTGTCTCAGAAGCACTCCCCTCTCTGCTAGTGGCTTCCCCCTTCTCCCTCTCCCTCCTCAGTGCCAGGCAATCCTGTGTGAAGAAAGGGGCGGCCACACTTTTTAAAAAGGACTTTTAATGAAACCTCCAATACGGCAACCAAGATCCAAACTCTCCATCTCTCTCCTCCCCACCTGGCACATCTGCTTCGCCTTGCTAAATCAGATCTAGAGCCTGGGGGAGGATGAGAAATTTAACAGGGGGGAGGGGGGAAGGACAGAAAGGCAGCAGAGTAAGGTTAATGAAGTAAACTCAAGTTTCTTGGCTTGGACCAGCAAAAGGTGGTGGGCCGACCCAGCAAAGGGTGAGACCACAGTGGAAACATGCAGGAGCAAGTGGGGTGGTGGTGGGTGTCAGGGTGGCAATTAATCCCGTTCCCCTTTGGGTAATTGCACCTGATTAAAAACGGATCTTGGCCTTCCCTTGAAGTATACTTTATAAGCAAAATAAACCCGAGATATATGCTAAGAAACTCATTTTATTGTAAAGAAATAAAAAAACATCTTACTGCCTAATTAGTTACATCTTGGCAGAGTTCCTGCCGTACCTCTTGGCAGGCAAACAAAGAAAGTTAGAAAAAAATGAAAGAATGTGGACATGCGCAGTAATTTAGAGATAAGAGTTCTGAGCATCTACGGTAAGTGTTAGAGTTCAAGCACAGCTGGCAAAATAAAAAAAACGCAGTGACAATCCCCTTCTTTGCCAGTTGAGTGGACATCAGGTACATCATCAAATAAGGCACATCTTCTTACGCAGATACTCGTGCTGAGCTGCTGGAAGCGGTTTGTTGAGCATGTCAGCAATCTGATCATGTGTAGATACATACTGCAATTTAACAAAACCTTGTTTCACCAATTGTTTTATGTTTTGATAACGGATGTCAATGTGTCTGGACCTAGAACCTGTGAAATGTGATTCAGAAATATAAACCACCGATTCATTGTCTTCCATCACGGTGATTGGTCGAATTGGACGTGTCCAGATATCTGTGACCAAAGCATCAAACCAAGTTAGAGAATTACATGCATCTGAAACACAAGCATATTCAGCTTCAGTAGATGAACAAGAAACAAAATTCTGTTTACGCACTTGCCAGTAAACAGGACATCCATTCAAGAACATCATGTAACCTGAAGTACTTTTACGTGATTTCTTATCACTCGCCCAATCAGAATCTGCATAACAACATAACTCTGCATAATCAGTATGTGTTGGTTCTAACAATAACTTCATATGTTTTGTGTGCTTTAGGTATCTCAATAATTTCTTAATGCATGTCCAATGAAACTGTTTTGCCTTACCTACATGTCGTGACAAGAGATTAACACTAAGTGCAATGTCAGGTCTGGTCCAACTACTAATGAACAACAGTGACCCAATGACTGAACGATAAAGTGTTTGATCCTCGAACTCAGGACTCGGTTCATGTGTCAAGTTGTGAAAATCTGTTTGCATGGGTGTCTTTGTTGTGTTAGCATCCTTCATGTTGCAATGATGCAAAATTTGTTCAATTTTATCTTCTTTTTTTTATTGAAAAAGTTTTTTTAAAAGTTTTACAAAAATTCCCCCCCCCCAACCATCCCCCCCCGACTTCCCAGAGCAAATACAGGATATAAAATACAACTTAATAGAAACAGCTAAGGAAACTATCTATAAATTCAACTCCATCTCACGCTTCTCATAATCTCATAATCATAAAACAATTAAGTAAAAAGAAAGCAAATCTTCTTTCTTCTTTTTCCATCTAATTTTACACAATATCTATTTGTAATTGAAGCAATTAGTAAAACAGTTCAATATTACATAATCCAACCTATCGTTACTCAATTTAACCAATACATACTTAGCAAGTTATTAACTCCATACAATTTAACAGAATATTTTATAACTTCTTTCATTAAAAAAAAACTCATTATAAATCCCTAAATTTAAAGTAAGATATTATATAAACCCTTCCGTCCTCCACTTTTAAACCATTAAGGTCCAGTTATAATTAAAACACTTTAATGAAAACATTTTCTAACTAAAAAACAATAATCAAACCTCTTATTAGTTTAACAGTACATATTAGCAAATCATCTAATAACATTATTTAATAGCTATATCAAGCGTTTAAACCTTCTCCATACTAGATTAAACCAGTTCTTGATCTTCTTGATAGTTCACGTCTTCCAACAGTATTTAAGATGTCTTCATTTGCGTCTACCCACCTAGATAAAAGATACTTCTTTATATAAAAAAAAACCCCGAGTGACTTTATATTTGTATACCAAATAGTATCCGTCAAATCCAGCCAAAAATTAGATTATTGAGTTCATCAATCGTATTAGGGAAACCACCAGGTCAGCTGCAATTGCCCTAGGCCCATAGTCCTTTTGCCTTATGACTATTACCTTCAAACAGAAAGCTCCAGTTTGCTATATTCAATAAGACTTCTACAATTACAATTAAGTCCAGTTTTGTTACAGTCTTTAATAGAATGTTCCAAATCACTCAGGCCAAGGCTTGCTTCACAACCCAAAAATACCAGCATTGCAGTGATCTGCTTATTCTTCTCAAAATATTCCATTACAACTATAGATTGCCTCTCATCGTCGCTCATCGCTTAGATAGCTGGCATTAAACTGTTGGATGTTTTCTTCCCAAGATTCAAAGTCTTTAAACACTTAAACAATACTTTTTGAGGACCATCATCTCACCAAGGAGGGTTATTTTCCTCGTCTCCAGTCTTTCTTCCTAACTTTTTTACGAACTCTTTTCTTCACTCTAATTCCTCTGCCTTTTTTAACTCCAATATAATCTTGAATTTTTTGAGGTTGTTGTATACTACAAAATTTTTGCAAAACTGTAGCTTCCTCTGAAAACAGCTCTTTAACTGCAGGTAGAACTTTATAAAAAAAAATTCGTGTAGCCAAAATCTCAACAGCTCTCAAAAATTCTTGCTCCTTATTCTGCAAAACCTCCATTTTACTCTCCAAAAACACTGTAGGCTGTTCTATATTTTTTTTCTCCCAGCTCTTCATTCAAGACCTCACTACTAGATTGCAACTCAGTGTTTACATCTGTTTCAATGTTTCCAGCTTGAAAAGCTTGAAAAAAAGTATCAATTTTTTCCAGTAGAGCAGAGGTAATTGAGTTCAGAGCTTCTTCAAAGTCAGACCATATATGAGGGTTAGTTAACCCTTCCTTGCTTTCAAAAAAACCAGCCATCTTGCCCCCCTTCTTCTTTCCCTTCCAAAAGGACAGGAAAAAAAAAGAAAAAAGAATATCAGAAAGAAAAAAAAAACCGTTGCAGTTTGTAGTTTATGTTGCTGCTTCAATTATTACAATTATTTCTTTCCTTGATTAATCCGCTTTTCAAAATAGAGTCTTAAGTTTCAAACAGGGACTTTATCAATAATTACTTTTAACTTTCACTTTTTCACGCCCCATTGAAACTCAAACGCCATCTTGCTTCCTCTTTCTCCCCATAAAGAAATTTTTTTAGAAGAAGGTAAATCCTTGGAGTTAAGAAAAAAAAATACTTGCTGTTTTTATTCTTGCTGCTTGTGCTCCGCCAGCTCGAGTTAGAGATATTTATTTAAAGTTGGTTGCTGGGATGGCCGCGACATCTAGCTCTGCATAGGCAGAGACATCCAGGGTCCGGAGTGCTGACAGGCTTAGCAGGGAGCTCTCATCTTCGAGCACCGGATTATAGGTAAAATCCAGTGCTCTTAGGGAGCTCTACCCCACCCGTCTACTCACTTTCCCCCCTCTTACCAGGGGGAAAGTTTCCAAACCGCAAGACAGCTGATTGTCGCTGTTCTTGTGGTTCTACGGACTCCTGGGTTGGCGCTTCAAAAAGAAGCGTCTAGCGATGTCGGCGGTCCCACTGGAAGTCCTCAATTTTATCTTCTTGTGAAAGACTAAACCCCTTCTGTGTTTTGTCAATTTGAACACCTAAATAAGTGCTAACATGACCTAAAGATTTCAATGTGAAGTATCTCTGCAAAGCTTTGGCAAAACTTTCACTCATCTGCTTATTTGGACCAATATAAACAATGTCATCAACATAAACAAGAACTATTTCATATGCATTGTTAGATCTTTTTGTGAACACGCACTCATACGTTTTGGACTTAATAAAGCCCATTGAATTTAGTTTGTCAGTAAAACATAAGTACCACATTAAACCAGACTGTTTCAGACCATAAAGACTTTTTTGTAGAAACCAGGTATCCCCTTCTTGCTGTCGGAACCCTGGAGGACCTCTCACATAGATCTCTTCATCTAGGTCAGCATGTAGATAAGCCGTGTCAACATCGAACTGGAAAACTTCTAAACCAAGGATAGTTGCAGTAGCTAAAGCAATTTTTACACTTTCAGTTCGGACTGTCGGTGAGTAGGTATTTGTGTAGTCCTCGGGATAACGTTGAGTGAAACCCTGAGCTACAAGTCTGGCCTTGTACAATGACTCACCATTTGGCTTCTTTTTCATTCTGTAGACCCATCGAGTGCCAATGACCCTTTTGTTTGCTGGAGGTTTTGCAGGAGTAAACACCTTAAGTTTCTTTAGACTGCCCATTTCAACCTGCATTGCATCATACCACTTCTCTTGCTCTGAATCAGGAAGATACTGGATTTGTGTGAACGTATCAGGTGGAAGTGTAACATTGCAAATCAAAGGCAAGGGTGCTTTTGTCAGTTGCCACGGAAATCGTTGTGGAGGGATTCCTTTTGTGGCCCTCTTGGAACATCTCGGAACAACAGTCCATTCTTCTTCTGCTTCATCCTCGTCCTCACATTCGTCGCTAGCGTCAGCATCCACGGCTTGCGAAGACGGAACAACAGGTTGAGAAGAACTAGTGGATGGAACATTTGCCTGTGAATCTTGATCATCAGGCTGCGTGGCATCAACATCATCTCTAGGAAAATAAACTCCAGGATCATTGGAATGAATCCTGGACCAGTCAACATCTTCCTCAAAATTAGCGGATTGGGAAATCACAATTACATGTCTGGAGTCAATGAATTTGCTCCATTTTGAATTATCATCAATACCCATAAATCTCAGTCTCTTTGCTACTGGACCTCCTTTTCTTCTTTGAGCTAAGGGAATGTTCACCATAGCATATGAACCAAAAAGATGGAGGTTTTTGAGATCGGGCTTGTAACCATACATCATGAAGAAAGGAGTCTGATTTATTACACTGCTCCAAGTACGGTTGACAATGTAATTTGCATATTTGATAGCTTCACCCCAGTATGGGTTACTAAGGTTGGCGTCTTCTAGGAGACAATGCATCATGGTTTGCAGGACCCCTTGTCGTCGTTCTACGACTCCATTATGAGCCGGTGTGTAAGGAGCCGAAGTTTGATGAAGAATTCCATTCTTACCCATCCAGTCCTGGAAACGCTGAGACATGAATTCAGCACCACGATCACTCTGGATTCTGGCGATGCGAACTTGGTGTTGGGTAGAAACAAGAGCTGCAAAGTCTTTAAAGATCTGAAAGGTCTCAGATTTTTCTTTCATGGGATATACATATCCATATCTAGAGTAATTATCAACAATTGTTAGAAAATATTTTCTTCCACCAAGCGTTGGCGGAAAAGGACCTACTATGTCAGTGTGTACCAAATCAAAAATGCATGTTGACCAGCGTGTAGCGTGTTTGGGAATGGCTGCTGCTTTGGATTTGGCCTTCTTGCAGACAGCACAATCCAAAAACACCTTACACCCCTTTAGATGCAAACCTTTTTGCGAACTCCGGCATTTTCCTAAGAACACGGAAACTGGCATGCCCCAATCTTCTATGCCACTTATGGATACACCTGTAACGCAAAGGTTTACCAGTTAGTGAATTTTCAACATTGACAGTTTTATGAGGAACCTCAGGGTTGCTCTGAGCAACCTGTTTTCTAATTTTCTTTTTGTTGGCTTTAGGAGCCTTTGGAGTAGCAACAGGATCTCTCTCTGGAACATCTCTCTCTGGGCCTGAGCTCTCCTCTTTTGAGGTTTGTATATTTGCCTGTGTTTGTGGTTTTGGCTTTGGCTTTAAGTAATAAACACCACCAATCAACATGGTTTCAGCAACAATATCTCCATTTTTAACTATATAACTTGCTTTTTCGAGGTGGTGAACCTGGAACTTTAAAACTCTAGACAAGTGGGCCTGACTAAGCAAACTACTATTTGCTGTTGGTATGTAATAAACATCAGAGATGAATGCATCAAGCTCTTCAACATAAACAGTTCTTTTTCCCTTGACCTGACAAGGATGATTGGAAAAAGAATAAAGTTCACGTAGTTCAGGTTCAGGCTCGTGCATCTCTGTGAAAAGTTCCTTTCTGTAGGTAACATGCAACGCTGCACCACTGTCCAAAGTCCACAAAAGCCGTCTATCATACTCTGGATGAGGTTGTGGATCGTTGGTTAAAGCCAATGTGGCAAGTGGAGCTTGCGGATCACGCCTTGGACCATGACGACCTTGTCTTCTGCCTCTGCCTCTGCCTCTGGAATCTGTTCCTCTGGGCTGGTATGAGATGGGAGCTGGAACTCGTTGGGGACAATACCAGGTGGCATGTCCCACACGATTGGAGATGTAGCATGTTGGCATCCTTGGAACGTAGGCCCTTCCTCGGAAGGGACGCCTCGCTGGAGCTCTTGCTGTGGGTGGTCCTCTCAAATGTGGCGTGGCTAGCATGAGTGCTTCTTCTTCAGTTAAAAGTCTGCATACATAGTCCACTGTGCGTTGAGCAATAGGCACTTGGTTAATCTTTGTAATGGCATTTTTCCATTCATAATTCAATGAGTTAATGATAATGCTGATCATTTGAATATCATCAATAAAGTAGCCTCTTTCTCTCAATTCTTTTCTCATTCCTTTCAGTTTGGTCAAATGTCCTCCAATTTGTTCACCAGGTTTCAATCTCGAACCATGGAACTCAGACATGAGCAAACATGAAGATTCAATTGAAACAGGCCTGTAGCAATTTTCCAATTGGACCCAAATTTGTTGGGCTGTTGCATCAGGCGGAAAAGTAACCTGCAGTTCAGTATCCATGGACATCAACAATGTTGTGCAAGCTTTAGTCTCTAAGTCTCTTATTGCAGGAGTCCATGGCTGGGCAGGAGGATTAAAAATCATACAGTGAGTGCCTTCTCTGCAAAGCAATAGTGTAACCTCACTGACCCAGGCCTTATAATTCTGTCCTGACATCTTTAATTTTGACTCACCAGCCAGTGGAGCAATAGAAGATGCCTGTTGAGGAATGTACATTTGGTGTGCTGGTAAAAATACTTGCTGTGAACCAAAAAATGGCCTTGGTTGTGCCACTGGAGGTGGACCAGGAGCTGGTCCTGGTTGCACGGCTGGAGGCACTGGTGCATGCACTTGAAAATGTGGCTGCTGCACTGGGATTTGCTGTGGTCCATCTAAAAAGACACCAGCACCACCAGGGGGTGTTGAAGATTGGACCTGTGGAGACACTTGTTGCATTGCAGTCTGAGTAACTGTTTGATTTACAGACATATTTGATAAAGTTTGATGCAATACTTGTAAACGTTCCTGCAATCTGCAATGCATGTCGGCTCTCTCTAGTAAATTACTTTTGCTGGCAGATGGTGCTGCAGCTTTAGTTTCAGGCAGCTCAGTTAATTTTTCTGCCTGCGTGGCATGGTGTGTAATTTGAGAATGGAGAAGGTCATGTGACAAATGTGACGTGAGTACAGCTCTCTGTTCTGATTTGCCTGACACAATATCCTTTTGGGGGTGTGGCTTAGGCTTCGAAGAAGGAGCTAAGATGGCGGAGTTAGGAATTTGAAAAACAAGAGACTCTCTCTTATCTGGCTCAAGCATAGATAAGGCCATTTTTGCCTGGGATAGCTCACGTTCAAAAAATTCTATTTGATCACGATAGCTTTTCACAGCTTTCTGAGGCCAGGAGAGGCCAGAGCTTTGAGGAGAATGATAAATTATTTCTCTCTCTGAGTGGGAGGAAAAATGCTCGGCCGTTTGTGAAAACTTTGGCCTTGCACCAAGCGTTTCAAAACTTTGGGCTTCTGCAGGAATTATTTGTGAGCATGCATAGTCAGAAGGGGACATCACTGACCTCAGTCACACGTCACCTTCAAAAGCAGCTTTTCTATCTTCTTCTTCCTGAAGCCTCTGTAAGAGCATTTGATCAGTTTCTCCTCCCACGGCTGTTTCTCCTAGTCGGGTTGCTGAAGCAAGCGGCCGAAAACTTGAAAGCCTCCTTTCTATCTCTTCTTCATCAGAGAGGTCCAAATGACTTGTAGAGAAAGCTCTGAGTTTCATTTTTCCCTTTTTCTTTTCTTTTTTTTTTTTTGGCATATTTGCAATAAATAATTAGGTCGCTGAAAAATAGTTGCCTAAATAGCCTATTCGCTTATCAGTTAAAGTAACAAGCAAGGAAAAAGCCATAATTCAAACCGTTCTCCTGCTATCACATGTCAGGGTGGCAATTAATCCCGCTCCCCTTTGGGTAATTGCACCTGATTAAAAACGGATCTTGGCCTTCCCTTGAAGTATACTTTATAAGCAAAATAAACCTGAGATATATTCTAAGAAACTCATTTTATTGTAAAGAAATAAAAAAACATCTTACTGGCTAATTAGTTACATCTTGGCAGTGTTCCTGCCGTACCTCTTGGCAGGCGAACAAAGAAAGTTAGAAAAAAATGAAAGACTGTGGACATGCGCAGTAACTTAGAGATAAGAGTTCTGAGCATCTACGGTAAGTGTTAGAATTCAAGCACAGCTGGCAAAATAAAAAAAATGCAGTGACAGTGGGGAGGTGTCCCTTTAGAAAGGCATGAGGTGGGTGCACAGTTTGAAAACCACAGCTTGTTTTGTAGGATCTGGAGCTTATCAGGATCTTCTGTTGTAGAAAACAACATCTGTTGCGCCCCTTGCCCTGAAGTGAACTTTTCTTTGAAGCCTGGATGGCTGAGCACTGCTCCATCTCTCCAGTTGTCCTTTGTATTCCCTGCTGCCGCCATCACCCACCGCCTTTTGCTGGTCCAAGCTAAAAAACTTGAGTTTACTTTGTAAACCTTGCTCTGCTGCCTTTCTGTCCTTCCCCCCCTCTTGCCTGTTAAATTTCTCACCCTCTCCCAGGCTCTAGACCAGTGATGGCTAACCTTTTTGCCATCATGTGCCAGGCCTCTCTAGGTGGCTGGGAACAGCAAAAAATGTCACTTCCTGTCCCACCGGGAGTTGGGAAATGGGCCCATTCAGGACTCCGGAGGACCTCCGAGGGAATGGAAAAGGCTGTTTTCACCCTTCCCAGATGCATAGAGAGGACCTGGAGCCAGGTGAGAAAGAAAAATGGGCCTTACCCACCCCTCAGGCCCTCCGGAGGCAGGAAACAGCCTGTTTCCCTATTTCTGGTTGGCCCAGAAGGCCAGAAAATCAGCTGGCCAGCGTGCACATGCGCACCAGAACTGAGCTCTGCCATAGGTTCGCCATCATGGCTCTAGACCCAATTTAGTAAGGCGAAACAGACACGCAGGGTGGGGAGGGGAGAGCTGTTGTTTTTGGCTCAGGATTGGATCTTAGCTGCCAAATTGGAGGTTTCATTAAAAGTCCTTTTTAAAAAAATGTGGCTGCCCCCTTCTTCACATGGGATCACCTGGCAGCAAGGAGGGGGAGGGAGAAGGGGGTGGCCACTAGCAGAGGGGGGAGTGCTTCTGGGATGAGGGGAGCCAGGAAATATCTGGGTCCGGCTCACCCGGCCTCTCTTCCTCTCGCAGCCATGTGTGTAGCTGACAGGTGATCCTGTGTTCCCTCCATTCCCAGCAGAAGTCGAAAGAGGGAGTTGGGGAGGGTCAGAGACCTACCAGGTGTGCAAGCTCTGCCCAACATCCTGGGGTGCCTCCAGTACAGCTGCTGGTGGCCCATGGCAGCAGTCACGTGGCTTGGACACTGAAAAGGAAAACAAAAGGCCGAATTGTGCAGGTACAGAAAAAGGAAGCAAGCAAGCCTCCCTGCTCCTGCTCCTGCTCCTGCTCCCTTCCCTTTGGGTTACATCACCACACAAAGCGGCTCTAGTAAGCTTGGGCAAGCGGCCAGGTTGCAAGACAAGCCTCCCGGTGAAGAGAGACTGGGAAGGAGGGGCGAAGCTGCAGCCGGTTTGCTGAACTGAGCAGTTAACAACTGGTTCTACCGAACCGGTGTGAACTAGCTGAATCCCACCACTGATTTTATCCCAATTTGAAATAACGAACCATTAAACTTTGATTATTGAATAATATAACTCTACCTTACTATTACTTCATAAACAACCAGTTCATAAATAGAAAGCAAATACATATAGTCAAAGATTGTAAATTTGAAGTTTAGGTCTTTCTAGTGTCTGTCAATCTGTCTGTATCCACCATTTTCAGTAAATTGAATATTTGATAAAAATAGTAAGTTGTATACTTTTCGTTATATAAATCAAGGTCACATTGTTATCTTCAGGCCATTGAAAAAACTGACAAGATAAGTGATATTAATTCAAGTGGGTTGAGAAAGGGACAAACCTACATCATATGAGTAGGTATTGCTTCAGCCATGATACTCTTCCAAACTAGTGAGGTTTCTAGCTAACCCATTAAAATATTGCTTAAATTGTCTAGGAAATATAAAATAAACACTTGAATTGAATTAATGCTAAGAAAAGAGGAAGAAACTGGAAGTAGAAGAAAGCAAATAGGATGAACAGTAGGAAGGTGAGAATTACAGAATAACAGATTATTAGAAGGGGCCTTGGAGATCTTCTAGTCCAATCCCCTGCTCAAGCAGGAGACACTATACCATTTCAGACAAGTGGCTGTCCAGTCTTTCTTAAAAAACCCAGTGTTGAAGCACCCACAACTTCTGAAGGCAAGCCATTAGTTAATTGATCTCACTGTTAGGAAGGTTCTCATTAATTCCAGAAGCATGGAGAAATATTATACAGAGAACTCTCCTCTGTAACTTAGAGAAACTGATGCTAAATAAATGTCAGTGTTTTATATTTCTTTCAGTTCTATTTTCTTTCTTATTTTCTAGAAATTTTGATTACAAATTTATAATATCCTCAATGTAATTACTAATTTAATTATACTTCAATGTCCTCTTTCAATTCCAGGAATATAATTGAACCCATTCAAGCAGGAACAATTATCGCCTAATCCCTTGGGGGAAAAAAAGGATTTTTGAGGGGAAATGTCCAATGACCTTTCTTATTTATGATTTATTTATAATTTTCTGTTGGTAATTCTTCCTCTATAATTATCCATTTAATGATGATAACTTCTATGTTCCTCGTGGATCTCAAACAGGTTGAACAGAAATGAAATACAACAAAATAAAAGGGAATGAGAAAACACAACACGATATTCCAAACTGGGCTTAAAGATGGTTAGAATTCTGACCTCTGATAATTGTTACTTATGCTGGGACTTGGACCATCTGAATTAAT
>WNWU01002911.1:0-14322 GCA_012654045.1 Ptyas mucosa | reverse complement strand
AGACAAGCTGTTCCACTGGTTAATTGTCCTCCCTGTTAGGAAGTTTCTCCTTCATTTCAGGTTGCTTCTCTCTTTGATTAGTTTCCAACCATTGTTTCTTGTGCAGCCTTCTGGTGTTTTGGAGAATAATTTGACCCCATTAAAAACATTAAAAAGAGGGGTGTTGTACCCAGAGTTCAGCAATGTATGTGTGTGTGTGTTTCTGTGTGTTTATATATGTATCTATTCACTTTATATATGTGTGTGTATATGTATCAGTGGTGGGTTGACCCCCAGTTCGCACTGGTTCTATAGAACCAGTAGTAAAACCGGCGGGAGGCTCTGGCCACTGACCCCGACATCATCAAAATGCTTCTGTGCTTCCGCAGGAGAGCACACGCATACACGAGCGAAGCGAGTGTGTGCGCATGGTCCCGCTGCAAACTGGTAGTAAAGATAAGTAGAACCCACCCCTGATATGTATATGTACTCAGTGGTGAAATCAAATTTTTTTTACTACCAGTTCTGTGGGTGTGGCTTGGTGGGCGTGGTGTGGCTTGGTGGGCGTGGCAGGGGAAGGATACTGCAAAATCTCCATTCCCACCCCAGTCTGGGGCCAGCCAGAGGTAGTATTTGCCAGTTCTCTGAACTACTCAAAATTTCCACTACCAGTTCTCCAGAACCTGTCAGAACCTGCTGGATTTCACCCCTGTATGTACTGTATATGTATGCATACACCAGGGGCAAAATGCACTTACGTTCGCTACTGAATCGGAAATGTGAGCGCACGTGCACTCACTATGCTTGTATGTGCCTCTTCTGCACATGCACAGAGCCTTCTGTGCATGCGCAGAGGGTCAAAAACGGGACGTGATGTCATCCTGGTGAGTGGGCGGAGCCTCCCACTGCCAGCCCTACCAGATCGCATGAGCCAGATAGATCCGGCCGGATTTCACCGCTGAAATACACACACACATATGCACACACACACATAAATACATACACACACACATACATTTATGTGTGTGTGTGTGTTTATGTTCAATGTATGAATGCATATAGATAGATAGTATGTATATGTGTGTATATGTGTATATTTGTGTGTGTGTGTGTATTGAATTTAGTAGCTGGAACACTAAAGTGTGCAATAGGTCAGAACACACAGTTGCAGTTGATTAGTTAAAGAGTGCTGAGTCATATATGAGGTAATCTGTGCTATGATTGGTTGCCCTAAGTATAAAGAGGGTGTTTCCCTTTTCTCCCGCCTTTTTCTTCGGTGTTGTTCTGTCTTCTCATTAATTTACCTCATGATATAGATTTATGTAACATTCAACTTTACAACAGTCTTTGTCATCATATAGAAAGGAAGAACGCAAGAGAGTCACAGGATGCGGTGGCTCAGTGGCTAAGACGCTGAGCTTGTCGATTGAAAGGTCGGCAGTTCAGCGGTTCGAATCCCTAATGCCGCGTAACGGGGTGAGCTCCCATTACTGGTCCCAGCTTCTGCCAACCTAGAAGTTCGAAAGCACTTAAAAAAATGCAAGTAGAAAAATAGGGACCATCTTAGGTGGGAAGGTAACAGTGTTCTCTGCGCCTTTGGCATTTAGACATGCTGGCCACATGAACATGGAGACGTCTTCAGACAGGGCTGGCTCTTCGGATGATGAGATGAGCACCGACCCCTAGAGTCGGGAACGACTAGCACATATGTGCGAGGGGAACCTTTACCCTTAATATATAATAATATATATAAAAGTCTACAAGTTTGTACTAGTGTCTCTCATTTCATCTGGACAGCTATGTAATTCCTTGAAATATATATATGTGTGTGTGTGTGTGTATATATATGTATATACATATATACATATGTATATATAGTGATGAGTCTCAAATGGTCCACCTCAGAATATATTACTTAATATAATTAATATTAATTATATAATATTGGTTATATAATATTTTATTATATCTGTTTTTTTCCATGGGAGTTGAATCTGAAACATCCATCCTCTGGGAATTAATTGCCAGACACGAACCACAAGGAGTCGGAAGTGGCTAATGACAGGGGCGGTCTCCTTTGTGTCAAGCCAGTTTTGGTGCCTGTCCACTTCTCTGGACCAGATACCATTTTGAAGGCACGTGCCTGAACACATCCTGTAGACTCAACATGGAAGTATTAACATAACTCACTTCTCATTTTTCCTTTTTGCTCCAGGCAAAGTCTTTTCATGCTCAGGCAGTGGGGAAGGCGCGTTTCCAGGTTCCCATGCGTAGATATCCTGCAGGCAATGTTTCTCAAGAGTTTGGATGGAGGCTGTTCTTCTACCTTCTCCAGCTCAGCTTAGCGACTTGCCTGGGCACTTCCCCAAAGGTGAAATGGGAAAGGGAGATGCCCAGAATCCACAGCCACCTGTGGAGAAGAGGAAAAACGTCTGGATAGGATGTGAACAGTCTGATGCAAGAAGTTGTGGCAGGGAGATCCAGGAAGCCAAGATAACATTTTATTATTTATTTATTTTATTTATTTCTTGAATTTATATTGCCGCCTATTCATCCATGCGGACCCAAGGTGGCTTACAGAATGTAAACCCATATTTAAAACCATAAAAACATTTATTATTTATTTATTATTGCGATTTATATGCTGCCTTTCTCCCTGAGGACTCAAGGCATAAGTGTGAAAATTAGTCACAAGTCATTTTTTTCACTGCCATTGTAACGTCAAACGGGTTACTAAATGAGTGGTTGTAAGTCAAGGACCAGCTCTACTTCATTCATTCTCTGAAGAGTGAGTTAATGTGCTACAATTGCTAAGCATACAGGTAGCCCTTGACTTATGACCATAATTTAGCCTTCAATTTCAGGCATAACTCATGACATTTGTAAAGCAGGTCTCATAATTTAATTTCCCCTTTGTTGTACTTAAATTGATATACAATATTTCTAAACGTTTACATTTTTTGTGTGTGTATTTCTGATTTCACTTTAGTTAGTTTACTTTTCCCCTTCAAAACCATACTCTAAATATAATCCCTTGTTGTGTAATCTAAACTATATATGGAAACCGTTCTCGCTTACACTGGGTTCGCCTTCTGTGGCGAACATATTCTGTTCCTTTTGCAATTGTTAAATATTCCCCAAGCTTAGGTTCCAATATTGTCTGTAGGTGTATCTTTTTCCAATGTTGGAAGGCTTTTTGAACATTTTCTCCTGCTTATTTGAGAAATGACCCCTTTCTTAGAAGAGCCTGGGTGGCGCAGTGGACTAAACTACTGCTGTTAAAGTAGTATTTAGCTGCCAGCTGCCTGCAATTACTGCGAGTTCAATTCTCACCAGGCTCAAGGTTGACTCAGCCTTCCATCCTTTTGAGGTAGGTAAAATGAGGACCCGGTTTGTGGAGGCAGTAAGCTGACTTTGTATAAAACAGAACACTGCTCAGGAGGGACCAAAAAGCCCTACTAAGCAGGTATATACAAAAGTATGAAGGCTATTGCTTAATGCATTATAAGCCGCCCTGAGTCTCCGGAGAAGGGCGGCATATATAAATTGAACTAATAATAATGATAATAAATAATAAATAATAAATAATATACTTACCCCATCTTGTGCTGTTCAGGTGGAGACTTTTGTGAAGGGTGGTTCAGGAAAAAATGCAGGCAGAAATAGAAAACCATCCTACCCTAATTTACTTGATCAAAAGTTATGTCCAAGCACACTCATTTCCTCTGAATATTTGTATGTGTAGAGGATGGCAACTTAAAATAATTAAAATGCCCAAGGACCAAACCATGCTAGTAATAAAGCCACCATTTTATTTTGGATAATAAATAACTGGATAATAAATAACTAAGTAGACACCAGTAGGTTTGCAGCCACGAGGGCGAACAATAATTTATTGAATAATTTAACAATATAAAACAAAAAGTTGACACGTAGTTCTCTACAGCTTTTACTTGCTCTAAGAATTGGGAAAAGGCTTAGTATGGCTTAGTTTCTCAGAACTTTATCCCAACAAAACTAGGCTACGTTTCAAGTAATTTAATTTCCTTTTAAAATTCACTCTCTCTCTTCCTCCTTTCCCAATGAAATGAATATAATGCTTAGTCATTCAGAAGCTAAATTGGGACATTTGAAAATTGCAGCTGTTTTTTTTTTTTTCTTTTTAGATAGATGCCATGAGAGTTCAAAAACCGGAACAGCCCTTGTTTACAGGTAAGTCAACCGTAACACACAAATAGGCAACTTTAGAGGGTGTATCCCTATAATCTTCTCAGGCTTAGTTTTCTGCTGGAATTCCAGCATGTGACAGTTGAAGTCAATTTACTTGGTAGAGATTGTGTCTGGGGTGGTTAGACGGAGAATCAAGGTTGAGTGACTTACCCATTTTACTTATCTAAAGATCTAAGTGCCAAAGCCCACTGTAACAACATTGCCAAAAAGGCGTTAAGGGTTGTTAACCTAATCTTGCGTAGCTTCTTCTCTGGTAATATTGAATTACTAACCAGAGCATACAAAAAATTTGCTAGACCAGTTCTCGAATAGAGTTAATTTGTCTGGAACCCGCACTGCGTATCGGACATAAATACAATCAACAGAGTCCAGAGATATTTTATGAGAAGAGTCCTCCATTCCTCTACCCGCAATAAAATACCTTGTGCCACCAGACTTCAAATTTTGGGCTTCGACAACTTAGAACTATGCCGACTTTGGTCTGACCTAACCCAGTGTTGGGATTCAGCCAGTTCGCACCAGTTCGGGAGAACCGGTTGTTAAATTTCTGAGTAATTTGATGAACTGGTTGTTGGAAGAAATCATTAGGGCAGAGAACCGGTTGTTAAATTAGTTGAATCCCACCACTGACCTAAGCGTAGTACATAAAATTACCTGCCACAATGTCCTACCCGTCAATGGCTACTTCAGCTTCAACGACAACAATACACGAGCAAATAATAGATACAAACTCAAGGTAAACCCCTCCAAACTTGATCGCAGAAAACATGACTTCAGTAACAGAGTGGGCCATGCCTGGAATGCACTACCTGACTCTGTAGTTTCTTTCCCAAACCCCCAAAACTTTAATTTTAGACTGTCTACTGTTAACCTCACCCCATGTAAGAGGCGTGCATAAATGCACCAGCATGCCGACCGTCCCTGTAGTAATATTCCTTTTTACTCTTACTTTTTTTTCATGTTACTTTGAACAAGACTTTAGCCTCGCTTTTACAAACTACACAACAGCCGTTTCCTTCGGTGACCTAAAGAAGACCATCTTCCTTCCTGCTTTCACAAGCTTCATCCATACAACACAGATGCTCAGAGAAGATTCAGTGGTCCAAGCTCTACATGGCAGAAGAGTGAACTGTCCATCTAGCAGGGCTTCAGTGTTTCACTCAATACTTCATTCGTTCACTCAATATTCCAGTTATTCAGATTAAGTGTTCTGGCTCAAACGTATGTTTTGAAGGACTCCTTCCTAGGATGGTCGTCACCTTCTTGAGGCCACTGGTTTAGTTTCTTGGCCATCTTCCGGACACGCCGCGCTTTCCTTCGTGTGATCCGGTGCTTCTTGTCTTTCACATCCCCCCTCTGGGATAAAGTCTTCTCCTCATCTGAACTTGTATTGGGATGTCTACAGGAATCCTCAGGATGCTGAGGTTGCTTCTCCTCTGCCCAACGGCAAATCTGCAGTGCTTCCTCAAGACCAAGATTGTCATGATCAAGCAACTGTTGCCTGACTAGACTGTCTCGGCAGCCCACTATCACCTGGTCCCTCACCATAGGCTCCCGTTGCTCCCCAAAGTTACAGAAATGGCTCTTGTACAGCAGGTCAGCCACAAAATCTTCCAACGGCTCACAAAGCTCTTGGAAACGGGTGCGGAAGAGGAAGCGCTGGTAAGCTTCGCTGTGGTGGGGCCTGCAATGGCCTTCTAAGTAATCCAAGACCACCTCAGGATCACCTCCTTCCTTTGGGCTTAGCTGGAAGGAGTTGAAAACTTCCAAAGACTTTGGTCGAGCCATGGTCAAGGGCTCCACGGGTCGGTTGGTAGGCCATTGGGCCAAATCATCTGCTTTTAAGTAGACAAATTGTCCTCTGCAAACTGGCCATGCTTCTTCTTCTGTGCTGGTGTTCATCTGAAGATCTTCAGCTGGCACGAAGAAGGCTGCTTTTGATGGGCTGCTGAATGATGCTAGGGTGATGCTATCCTTCTGGTAAATCCTTGTTGTTTTGTGCCCTCGTATCCCCAGGGAACTGCTATAGTAAGGAAGATGCAAACACAACGCCTTCCGACTTGGTATGGACCTCCTATTTGTACTTCCTTCCGAGTGTAGAGGGATGAATCACCACCCATGGGGCAAGCTACAGCCTGTTCCCAAGATGTCATCTTGGTTCCTTGGCTCCAGGGCAGGAGTTGATGAAGTTGAAGCATCCATCGTGTTGAGGAGAAGGAACTCATCAACCAGGCTGGGAGCATTGACGTAATGTTACCTCTCAAGTGCTGAGACATGCCTTGGTCGTCATTCCTTTGTCCTCAACCTCTGACTGCCAGCTGGAACAATGGCAAAATTCTCAGAGATGATCATGCAACTGTAATAATAGCACCAGCACAATTTTAAAGACTGCACTTTCGGGATGGATGATACCAAGGTGCTTGATGATATCTTGGAGTAAATAAATACAGGCAGTCCTCGACGTACGACCGCGATTGAGCCCACAGTTTTCCGTTGCTAAACGAGACAGTTGTTTTTGCTCCATTTTATAAACTTTGCTGTCCCATTTTTTAAAGAAAGTTTTTATTTTTTAAAAAAATATAAACATTCCAGCTTCTCTTAAAACAGCAGGTCGTCTGATTATAAATATCTCTGTGCAATAACCATCAGAATTTACAACCATTCACTACATTGATATTAATTCTCTAATCTTACAATTATAGTATATTATACAATTGAGCATAAGTAAACTTGTTCATTTTTCCCTCTTAACGTATCTTCTACTAAGCATATAATATTATACGTAATAATCATAATAATCATAATGCTAACAATTATCATATTGTTTACATCTCTATTTTAGCATATTTTCTACTCTTCTCTAATCTCCTTCTTTTATTTCCAACTTCCATTTTTATTTTCTAACCATTGATAACATAATTCCCATATCATATAATATTCAGTTTGTTCTTTCTCCTTAATTTCCAGCGTTAATATGCTCATTTCTGCACGTTCTAATATTTTCCTAATCACATTCTCATCAATAGGGATCTCTTCACTTTTCCAATTTTGTGCAAATACGATTCTAGCTGCAGTTAATAAATGAATAATAAAGAATGCGTTCTCTTTACTATAAATTTCAGGTATAATCACCAAGAAAAATATTTCTGGCTGCAAATCAATGTGCTGTTTTATCATCTTTTCCAGCCATGTGTGAATTTTTGTCCAATATTTTTTTGCTTCTACACATGTCTACCACATAGGATAATAAGACCCAGATATCTGGTGGTACTTCCAACATTTAGCTGACTTATCTTTAAACATCTTTGCCAACCTCGCCGGTGCAAAGTGCATCTATAAAACATCTTATACAGATTTTCTTTATATGCAGTTGACATTGTTAATTTGTAATTCCTATCCCACAGTTTCTGCCATTTATCTAATTCTATTGTATGACCAAAATTTTTAGCCCATGCTATCAGTCTCCTTCACTTGTTCATCTTCCAGTTTTATGCCCAATAAGTAGCTATATAATTTCTTTATCAGTCTTTCTTCTGCTCCTATTTGCTGTCCCATTTGTTAAGTGAATCGCTGCTAAGGTTGTGAACTAGGCTTCCTGAGTCATTAAAACACAAGAGTAGTCCCAAAAATCCCTTTTATTGCAACAGGTGTGAATTACATTCATTCACAGCTGAGTCCCAATTAGTTGCAAAAAGTCCTTCGGGAGAAGTCCTTCGGGATAATCACCAACCTTTATCTCTCTTGACACACTGCCAAAGTCCTACTTGGCAAAGCCACACTGATTCCAGACTCAAACAGAGATGCCGACTGGGAACAGAATTAGCAACATTGCTTTCCTGCAAAGGGCCCACGTGCCTTTGCTCCTCTTTTAAGCCTTATGGGAGGGGCCAATCATCTCCAGGCCTTACTCCCGAGTCGTCCCTTTTGTTTTAGCTGTTCTTGCCTTCTGGCAGCTCTGCGCATGCGCACACTAGGAACAGGCTCCTCCTGTTCCTCTGCCTCTCTGATGTCCGACTCTGGAGGCTCCGGAGTCCACGCATCACTCCCAGACGGCCCTGGCCTCATCTCTGCCTCCGACGCAGAGCCCTCATCCGAGCCTTCTCCGGACTCCACGATTGGCTCATGTTCCTCCCCAGCCTCCTCACTGTCCGACTCTGCTGCCAGCTCCGCAGGCTGCTGGCGGACCACAACATTATGTAGTTGTGGGCTATGCTGTCCTTTATCTGACCATTCCCTAGGCAGGGTCTCTTGACTCTGATTTCCAAGATCTTTCCCACATACCATTACATTCTCCATGTATTTCGGAGTCAAGAGTGAACTGCTGCAGGGAAACCACGAAAGGACTAGGGATCCACACAACTGGGTTGAAACTCTTGGCAAACCCAGCTTTATTATCTTATCCCTGGCAGAGTTTCCCCCAGTTCTGATGAATGATAGTTGACTGCAATCAGGCAGCTGCTCTTTTAAGCCCCGGAGTTTAATTACAAGCTTTGTGGGGTGACCAAATTCCCCACGAGACTGAAGGCGGCCTAAATGGATTCCATTTTGAGCTTGTCAAATCTCAACTTCCTTTGTTTGGCCTGAAAGCCGAGTCAAGCTGTCTCTCTGATTAAAAAGAGGGTGACAAAGTGAAAGATCCAGAAAACTGTGCGGTAAGACCTCCATTTCAGGACCCCCTTTCTCTCCACTTCCCCGCATGAGAATATAGATGGTCCTCGACTTATCTATTTGCTTAGTGACCGTTCGAAGTTACAATGGCACTAAAAATCGTAACTTATGATCAGTTTGCACACCACTATTGCAGCGTCCCCATAGTCACATGATCAAAATTTGGGCACTTGGCAACTGGCATGTACTTATGACTGTTGCACCGTCCCAGGGTCATGTGATCATCTTTCCCAGTCGGCTTCCAACAAGCAAAATCAATGCGGGAAGCCAAATTTGCTTAATGATTCTATGATGCCCCTAACAACTGCTGTGATTCATTTAACAACTGTGGCAAAAAAAAAGGTCACAAAATGGGGTGCAACTCACTTAACACCAGTCTTGCTTAACACTTGGAAATTTTGGGCTCAGTTGTGGCCACAAGTCCAGGACTACCCGTATACATTTTCAGTTGGGATGAATTGGTAATGATCAAAAAATAGTATTTGAATTTTGTATTTCTGAAACCAAAACGCCCTTGTGAACGGATGCTTCAAAGTTTATTTCTGTGTGGTTGTGCCTATACATCACACAAAGTCTGAAGTTGGAGAGGTTGGGTGTGATAGTGTTGTGGCCCGTCAGTGGCCTGTGCAGCTAGTAGCTGATTCTGACAGCGAGGAGGCTGGTGTGGTGCTGCGCCAGCAGCCTGTGCAGCTGGCACTCGAGTCGAACAATGAGGAGGCTGGAGAAGATGTGGTGCCAGAGGCAGGGATTCATCCAGGGCCTCCAGAACCTCCAGAAGTTCCCTTAAGTGAAGAGGACGGAGAGAAGAAGCCTCTTCTTGATGCACAGGCGCACAGAGCTGCCAAAAGGCAGGAGTGGCTCCTCAGGAGGAGGTCTCCTCGAGAGTAAGTCTTGGGGCTAATTGGCCATTCCCTTAGCCTATTTAAGGAGGAACACCGACTGAAGCAATTTGCAGGGAACAACTTCGTTTACATACCTTCCTGTCTTGTCTTGCTTATCTTATCAGCTTCCTGCAAATTGCTTCTGGGCATTCTGCCAACCACAGTAAGCTTTCAGTATTATTCTTTGAATTCTTGGCAGCTGTTAATGGAGTTAATTAACAGCCATTGTTGTTAAAAAATGGTTTATTTAGTAAACTAAGGTTTGAACGGACTTTGTGTGTGCTGCATTCTTTGGAGTCCGTAGCTGGGGCAGAACAGATACCAAACTAGGAAATGGGTTAATTCATCAGACAATTTTTCATATAAACGTAGTTTTTAGCATGCAAGAAGAGAGGCCCAGCTTGGTAAGACAAGTTCAAATGAAAAGATGGAATCTGGGGGCAAAGCTTAACCGCCTGCATGTCAAAACTGATATTCTATAATCACGCTGAAACCGTTGCTTGTTTAATCATCATCAATTCTCCAGAAGTGGCTGTGTTTGAACAACCTGCCAAACCAATAACCAACCACAACATCTGGATTCACTCAGCTGTTCTGTGCAGATGCAGAATAGAGAGAAGAAACTGCCTTTGTACCAGAGTGTAAATCCCACTGATAGGAACCCAAACATCATTTGTGGCTTGGTGTTACATGTGATCCGTCATCATGGTGGTGCGACCAAAACAATCGGGAACTGAACACACTCAAAACCGTAGAAATGGTGGTGGACTTTAGAAGAAATTCTCCCATACTACTCTGTTTCCCCCAAAATAAGACATCCCCTGATAATAAGCCCAATCAGGCTTTTGAGCACATGGCAATAAGGCCAAGAACTTATTTGAGGGTTCAAAAAAATATAAGACAGGGTCTTATTTTTGGGGAAACACAGTACCATCTCTTACAATACTAGACAACACAGTATCAACAGTAGAGACCTTCAAATTTCTAGGTTCTACCATATCTCACGACCTAAAATGGACACCCAACATCAAAAACGTCATCAAAAAAGCACAACAAAGAATGTTCTTTCTGCGCCAACTCACAAAGCTCAAACTGCCCAAGGAGTTTGAGTTTGAGTTTGAGTTTCAGCTCTGTAGAGCTGAAAACAGCTCTACAGAGGAATTACTGAGTCTGTCATCTGCACCTCTATAACTGTCTGGTTTGGCTCTGCAACCCGACACGACAGACAGAGACTTCAGAGGATAATTAGAAATGCAGAAAAAACAAGGGCTACCAACCTGCCTTCCATTGAAGACCTATATACTGCACGAGTCAAAAAGAGAGCTGTGAAAATATTTATAGACCCCTCGCATCCTGGACATAAACTGTTTCAACTCCTACCCTCAAAACGACGCTATAGAGCACTGCACACCAGAACAACTAGACACAAGAACAGTTTTTTCCCGAACACCATCACTCTGCTAAACAAATAATTCCCTCAACACTGTCAAACTAGTTACTAAGTATGCATTACTATTAACCTTCTCATCATTCCTATCACCCATCTCCTCCCACTTATGACTGTATGGCTGTGATCTTGTTGCTGGTATCCTTAAGATTTATATTGACCGTTTCCCTATGACTATCATTAAGTGTTGTACCTTATGATTCTTGACGAATGTATCTTTTCTTTTATGTACACTGAGAGCATATGCACCAAGACAAATTCCTTGTGTGTCCAATCACACTTGGCCAATAAAGAATTCTGTTGTCCTGTCCTGTCCTGTCCTGTCCTGTCCTGTCCTGTCCTGTCCTGTCCTATCCTATCCTATCCTTCTTCTCCTTTTTAACTTACATTTTTCTTTATAAAATTCTTGTCCACTTTTGCTTCGTCTTTATTAATGTATTTTTTGTTTTGTATTTTGTATTTTAATCTTTTGAATAAAATAAAAAAAATGAATAAATATAAAACAGGCAATACACGGTGACATGGTGAGTGAAAAGAAGCTATTTCCATATATAGGGGAAAAAAAACATTTAGGGGAAAAAAGATTCTTTTTATGGAGCTTCCTAATATGGGGGTCTACTCGCTTATTATAAGAGGTTGAATATTTTTACAGGGGGTTGATTTTTCTCATTGAAAAATCCTAGCTTCTCATTCATTGCTTCATCCAGCTAAGCGATTCTATGTTTGACCACACAGCGGCTCCCTCCCCATGTAAAACGCATCTAAGAAGCCCTCTTAAACATATTTTTTTCTTGAAATATGGCCTTCTCGTCCCAGCTTTTCCTGGCTACAGTCTGGTTGCAGTGTGGATACCTGTCCTCTAGATGGCACTGTCTTCCCTTATTTATTTAGCATATATGACACATCATACATGGACTATAGAGGTAGTCTTTGACTTACAATTCATTTAGTGACCGTTCAAAGTTATAACGTCACGGAAAGAAGTGACTTAAGGCCATTTTTCACCCGTACGACCATTGCAGCATCCCCATGGTCACGTGATCCAAAATTTGGATGCTGGGCGACTGGTTCGTATTTATGGCGGGTACAGTGTTCCCGGGTCACGGAAACACCTTTTGCGACCTTCCAACAAGCAAAATCAATGGGGAAGCCAGATTCACTTAGCAAGCGTGGCAGGAAAGGTTGTAAAATGAGGAAAAATTCACTTAACAATTGTCTCACTTAGCAACAGAAATTTTGAGCGGCTCAGTTGTGGTCATACATTGAGGACTACCTGTACATTAACATTTCTCCAGGATTAATAAAGCATAATATGTTCAAATACCAATGTCTAGGCCAGTGATGGCTAACCTTTTTGCTGTCGCGTGCCAAAAGCGTGGGGAGTGTGAGGGGGAGTTGCGCGCATGTGTGCCCACACCCATAATTCAATGTGCCCTGCCCCCGTGCTTGCGCACACGACCCCTCCACGCTCCACCCCCACTTTTGGCATATGATGGCACAGTAGGCCTGTTTTTCACCCTCCCCAGGCTCCAGAGACTTTCTTGGAGCCTGGGGAGGATGAAAACGGTCTTCCCCAGGCCCCCGGAGGCCAGAAACAGCCTATTTCCTGACTTGCGGTGGACCCTGAAGGCCTGAAAATCAGCTGGCCAGCGCATGCATGAATGCCGGAGCTGAGCTAGGGCAACACTAAGGTGCCCACTGATATGGCTCCGCGTGCCACCTGTGGCACACGTGCCATAGGTTCGCCATCACGGGTCTAGGCCCATGATGGCGAACCTTTTCTGGACGAAATGTCCAAAATGTGCACATGTGCGAATCCACATACATGCGCCCGAACCCTCAAAATGCAATTTGTGTGTGTGCCTGCCCTGCATGTGTGCCCCCAGTATGTGCTCCACCTCCCGCACATGCGCTGCAGATCCGACAACCAGGTAGCGGGTGGGAGGCGTGTGCGCATGCACAGCGGAACTGAAGTGGGGCGACAACTCATGTGCCCACAGAGAGGGCCCTGCGTGCCACCTGTGGCACACTTGCCATAGGTTCGCCATCATGGGTCTAGGCCAGTGATGGCTAACCTTTTTGCCATCGCATGCCAAAAGCAGGGAGGAGCATGGGTTCGAGCGTGCACGTGCCCACATCCATAACTTAATGCGCCTCGCCCCCGTGCATGCGCGTGCGACCCCCTTGTGCGACCCCGCTTTTGGCACTTGATAGGCCGGTGGGCCCGGTAGGCCTATTTTCTGCCCTCCCCAGGCTCCAGAGGCTTTCTAGGAGCCTGGGGAGGGCAAAAACGGCCTTCCCCACTCCCCTGGATGCCTTCTGGAGGCAGAAATGGACTGTTTCCCGATTTCCAGAAAGGCCCAAAAGTCAGCTGGCCAGCACACGATGCAGGCTGGAGCTGAGCCATGGCAATGCTCGCGTGCCCACAGATAGGGCTCCGCGTGCCACCTGTGGCACGCGTGCTATATGTTCGCCATCACGTGTCTAGGCCATTTAACCATTGAAGCGCAGCATTATTTATATGGAATAAATCGGATATTGGACAACCGGCATATGTCCTCATCTTACAGCTAGTCATGATATGACCCACTTTTTGAAGTGGGATCCCGCACTGAGGGGAGGATACTTATAGAATAACAGAGTTGGAAGGGACCTTGGAGGTCCTCTAGTCCAATCCCATGCCCAGGCAGAAAACCCTATATCAGTGATGGCTAACCTTTTCGCTGTCGCGTGCCAAAAGCGGGGGGAGTGTGAGGGGGAGTTGCGCGCATGTGTGCCCACACCCATAATTCAATGTGCCCTGCCCCCGGGCTTGCGCACACGACCCCTCCACGCTCCCCCCCCCACTTTTGGCATATGATGGCACAGTAGGCCTGTTTTTTACCCTCCCCAGGCTCCAGAGACTTTCTTGGAGCCTGGGGAGGATGAAAACAGTCTTCCCAGGCCCCCGGAGGCCAGAAACAGCCTATTTCCTGACTTACGGTGGGCCCAGAAGGCCTGAAAAATAGCTGGCCAGTATGTGCATGAATGCTGGAGCTGAGCTAGGGCAACACTCAAGTGCCCACTGATATGGCTCCGCGTGCCACCTGTGGCACGCGTGCCATAGGTTCGCCATCA
>WNWU01002910.1:0-20055 GCA_012654045.1 Ptyas mucosa | reverse complement strand
TTCTTTGTCCTGGAGTTCTAAGGTTAGCTTGTCCATTTCGGCACATTCGTTTATTTTGGAAATGATTTTTTCTCTGCTCGGGATCAGGTCCGTCTTCCAATTTTGGGCATATATGATTCGCGCTGCTGTGAGAATATGGGTACTGAGGTATTTTATTTCTTTATTATATTGTGTTGTCATCATTCCGAATAAGAAGAACTCTGGTTTATTTGGTATTTGCAAGTTTGTTATTTCTTCTATTATGGTTTTGATTTCTTGCCAATAAAGTTGTGCTTTGCTACATTTCCACCACATATGAAAATACGATCCTTTTTGTTTTTTGCATTTCCAGCACAATGCAGATGTGTTTGGGTAAATTTTGGCTAGTCGGGCCGGTGGTAAGTGCCATCTGTAGAACATTTTTATTAGATTTTCTTTATAGGACGTGGCTTTCGTCATTCTAATGTTTTGTTTCCATAGTTTCTCCCAATCTGTAAGTTGAATATTGTGTCCTATATCTCTGGCCCATATTATCATGTTGTGTTTAACTGTTTCTTCTAGGAGCGCGTCTCTCAGTAGAAAATTATATAGTTTAGTTATTAATTTTTGGTCCGTCCCTAAAAGAATTTTGTCCAAATCGTTCGAGTCAATGGCTATTCCATATTGTAGTTTGTCTTTGTTATATCTTGATTGGATTTGAGTATAGTGCCACCAATCCATATTTTTGTTAGTCTCCTGGAGTTGTTGTCTTGGAAGAAGTTCACCCTCATCGTTTAACAAATCTTGATATTTCATCATTTTGCCTATTTCTAAAGTATTCGGGAATATTAATGCTTCCATCGGGGACCACCATCTCGGTATTGATGTATAGTATCTCTTTCTTATTCCCAGCCAGATTTTATACAGTGAAGCCCTGATAATATGTCTTTGAAAATACATGTGTTTTTTGTCGGGTCCGTCCCAAAGAAAAGCATGCCATCCTCTTATAAGGTCAAATCCTTCTAGGTATAATGTTCTCTTATTTTCCAATTTTATCCAATCTTTAATCCAAATTATACCGGACGCTTTGTAATATAACTCCCAGTTTGGTACTGCTAGGCCTCCCTTGTCTCTTGTATCCTGTAGTGCTTTAATTTTGATTCTGGGTCTTTTCCCTTGCCATATATATGTTGCTACTATTTTGTTAAGTTTTTTTAAAAAATCCTTCCCTGGATATACTGGTATGACCTGATATAGAAATAATATTCTCAGTAAAATGTTCATCTTTATTGTGTTAATTCTACCTATCAGTGAAAGTTGAATTTTGTTCCATATTTCCAGATCTCTTTTAATTTGTTTTAATAATTTTGTGTAATTATCTTCTTTAATTGTTGTGGATTTCGCTGTCAGCCAGATACCTAAATATTTTATCTTCTTTACTATTTGAAGTCCAATTTTTTCCTCTAATTCTGCCTTCTGCATCTGGTTCATATTTTTGGTCAATACTTTGGTCTTTTGTTTATTTATTTTGAGGCCCGCGACTTCCCCATATTCTTCTATCTTTAATATTAGCTTTGGTCCTGATTGTCTCGGATTTTCCAGATTAAATATCACATCGTCTGCGAAGGCCAACAATTTGTATTCTTCTCCTTTAATTTTTAATCCTTTAATATTCTCATCTTTCCTTATCTCATTTAAAAGGGTCTCCAGGACTATTATAAATAATAATGGTGACATAGGACATCCTTGTCTTACCCCTTTCTGTATGTCGAAAATTTGTGTCAAGTCGCCATTTATCGCTATTTTTGCTGTCTGATGAGTATAGATTTTTTGTATTAATCTGTTGAATTTCTGTCCACAGTTCATTTTCTCCAATTGTTTTATCAAAAAGTTCCAGTTTACGTTATCAAACGCTTTCTGGGCATCGAGCGAAATTATTGCTGTTTCGGTTTCTATCCTTTGGTCATAGTATTCCAGTATACTGATAATTGATCTAAGATTATTTCTAATTTGTCTGGTGGGTATAAAGCCGTTCTGATCGGGGTGTATATATTTATGTATTATTGTTTTCATTCTCTGCGCCAGTATTGCCATTAATAATTTATAGTCAGCGTTAAGTAGTGATATCGGTCTATAATTACTAATTTGTGTCGGATCTGTATCTTCTTTGTGTATTAATGTTATGATCGATTCAGTCCAGGATTTTGGGATTTCTGCTTCAGATAGTGCTTCATTAAAAACTTGTAAAAGTATTGGATCGATAATTTGCTGGCAGTACTTATAGAATTCGGCTGGGATTCCATCCGGACCTGGCGTTTTGTTATTTTTTTGTTTTTTGCGGGCTTCCACTAATTCAAACATCGTTATGGGTCGATTCAATCTTTCTCTGTGCTCTTCTTCAATTGGAATAATTTTGGATTTCTGCAAATAGGCTTCGATTTGTACCTCCGAGACATTCTCCTTTCGGTAAAGTTTTTTATAAAATTCTATCACTATATTTTTCTTCTCTAGATGTGTGTAATGGGGAATTCCAGAATCATCTTGAAGTTGATGAATAATCCTTTTTTCTGTCTGTTTTTTTAATTTATACGCTAGCCAGCGTCCCGTCTTATTTGCGTGTTCAAAGTTGATCTGTTTTGCCATTCTTATTTTGTGGGCTATTTCCGTTTTTGTAGTTAAATTTAATTTATGTTTGGCCAGATTGAGTTTTTGTTGTACTGTCTTGTTATTGGGTTGCTTCTGCAATTTGGTTTCTTCTACTTTTATCTCATCCAGGAGCTCATTTCTAATTTGTTGTTTCTGTTTTTTCCTTTTGGCTATGTATGCAATTGTTAGACCCCTAATATATGCTTTCGTTGTGTCCCATAAATTTTGTGTCGTTGTTTGATCGTTGGTATTGATACGCAAAAATGATTTCATTTCTTTTTCTATCATCTGTTGGTAGTCTTTTTCCTTTATTGTAGTTGTATCCATCTTCCATCTTTTCTGTTTCCGCAGACCTTTCCATACTAGTTCGCTGGATTATGGTCGGCCCATATGCTGGGAGTGATTTCTATCTCTTTTGTGTCTGTACTAAGTTGCGGTGTCATCCAGGCCATGTCTAGCCTGGACCACGACTGGTGTGGGCCTGAGAAATATGTATATTGTTCCGTGTTAGTATGTGTATCTCTCCATGTATCGTGTAGGCTCAATTCTTCTACCAGGTCTTTGAATGTTTGTGGTAAGGTTCTTCTCTTGGGCTTATTCTGCCTAGTAGTATGGTAGTCATCATTTAAATTTACTATAGCATTAAAGTCACCAACAATACATATATTTTCATAGTCTAATTCCTTTAGTTTATTATGTAATTCTTTGTAAAAGTCAATTTGATTCCCATTTGGGGCATAGATCGCAACTATCAAAATTGTTTTAATTTCCAATTCGAGTTCAATCATCAAGATTCGACCTTCTTTATCATTGTAGATTGGTTTTGTTCTTAATTGATCTCTGGCATATATTACCACTCCCCTCTTTTTGCAATCTCCTAAGGCTGTGTATAGTACTCCGAGTTTTTTATTTTCAAGGAGTTTTCTCTGTTGTCTCCTTATATGAACTTCCTGTAGTACAATTATATCTGACCTTAATTTCTGTAATTTTGTAAATATTTGGTGTCTCTTCGTCGGTGAATTCAGACTGTTTATGTTTATGGAAGTAAGTTTTATCACTTCTTCCATTTCTTTGATTATTTATTTATCCGTTATTTTCAGTTTATTTGTGTTTCTTGTAACTCTTTGTGTAATTTCCGTTGTTTCCTCCCTCTCCAAACCCCTCTTCTTTTGTTCTTTATGTTCCTTGCTTTTCAGTTGTCTCTCTTGATCGCTTACATTTATTTGTTCTTTACTCCCCGTTTTTTCGTCTTGCTTTTCAATTACGAAATGTTGTTCCATAAATTCTTGGGCTTTCTCTATGGAGTCTATGCGAAATTTTTGTCCTTCCCAGGAGATTAGTACGCCTTCCGGTATCAGCCATCTAAATTTTATTTTTGATTTATTTAATTGTTTCGTTAAGAAGTTATAATCTTTCCTTCTCTCTCTGGCCCTTCTTGGTACTTGTTTTAGTGTAAGTACCTCCCTTCCTTTATACTAAACTGTCTCTTCCCTCATTCTTCTGTATATTTCTTCTTTTAGTGTTGTTTTCGTGAATCTTATGTGAACCTCTTTGGGGAGTTTATTTCTTCTGGCATAGTTGGTGTAGGCTCTGTAGATTTCGTCAGTTCCATTTCTGATTTCGTCTTTGTCTATGCCTGTTGTTTTAGCCAGCAGTTCAATCATGGTTTCTCCTAGATCCTCATCTTTTTGTTCTTCAATATTTTGGAATCTTAAGAAAAAGGAGGCCTTCTCCATCTCAAGATATATTAGTGCATCTTCTGTATCCCGGGTCTTTGTAACTTGTTGGTTCTCTACCCTCTCCAACCTCCTAACTGTGGCTTCTGCTTTTTCTTCCACCCTATGTATTCGTTGTTCATTTTCTGTGATATTTTGTTGGATTTTAACTATTTTCTCGTTTATAACTTTAATATCGTCTTTGATCTCTCCTACATCTAATCGCATCTGTTCTTGGTTTCTTCTCGATTCCTCATGGTTTTGGGCCATCTTCTCTTCCATTCTTTTCTGCCCTTCCTGTATCATTGCCAATGCGGCCTGTATGTTTTGCATCCCAATCATAGTATTTGTCTTCTCCTTATCACTCATTTCTCCTGTTTTTTGATATACTGGTGAAGCCACTAATTGTGTTTGTGTTGCAGGTATCCTCTTGGTTGTTTTTATGGTGGTGGATGTACTAGATGTTGCCATGTGTAATCTATGTATTATTTCTGCCCACAATTTCATACAGTTTAATTTGCTTAGTGTATATTAATAGGCTATATATCCAGTTACTATATTAAATATTCTTATTTAGATACTTTCATTAATAAATCAGTAATACAAAAATAACCAGGAAAAAGGTAGTGGGGGTGGGGGGTGGAGAGAGAGAAAACAACGAAATATAAGCAGATTTTAACAATTCATCTTATTACCTTCTTCTTCAATTAATTAGAAAATACAATATTATCCACTAACAATTTATATTAATTCTCAAATCCGTCAATCTATATCAATTATTAATATGACTGTAGAAGAATAATCAATCAATTAAATAAATTCTATCAGGTCTTTCTATTGTATTGTTAATCAACTAAATTAATCAGGTTTCTTTTCATATATTACTTTAAAATATACTTTCTTTAATCAAACCACTACAGAAATAATTATATTTACTATATATCTTCCCTTTAATGTCTCTCACTCACTCTCTTCAGTCCAATAGGTCCGTTTTAAATAGTTCAGTATTTAATAGTTAATAATCCAATCATATAAAGTCAGTACAATTAAAGTTTTGTGTATTTCTAATGATCTATAAAGTTTGCCTCCGGAGCAATAGTAGTGTTTGTATCTCTTGACACTTCACTCCAAACCACGCTCTCCTTCAGTCACTTCTGCTTTCACTCTCCAGTCCACTCAATCAAATCAAAGTCAATGATATCCAACAAGTTCGCCCCCAAAAACTTTCCCCTTTTCAACAAATAATCCTTTCGAAAAAAAACCAGCTCTCTCCGTTCTCACAGGGTAGTTTAAAGTTCCTGCCGATTTCTCTCCTCCGATCTCTCTTATGCCACGCTCACTTTTTCGGCCAACCGTCCATTCGAAAGCAACCAGCTCTCTCCGTTCTCACAAGGTAGTTAGAAGTTCCAGCCGGTTCCTCTCCTCCAATCTCTCATACACCCCGCTCACTTTTCCGACAAGCAGTCCATTCGAAAACAGCCAGCTCTCTCCGTTCTCACAATGCAAACAGAAACCTCAGCCGATTCCTCTCCTCCGATTTCTCGTGGTCTACGCTCCTCAGTCCGCTTCCACTCTCCCTTCTCCTTCAGTCTCTTTTACTCATTCAGTTCCTTACTTTCTTTATTCCGCTCGCACTTCACAGTCCAGTCCCGGACCCTAAGAGTCCAGGGATCCAAACTTCATCCTCTATACTCCAATCACCAAGCATGCGATCGCTGGTTTGTCAGACTCCCTCCGTGCACACCAGCTGTCTATAATTTATGCGCTGTCACTGTAACATTCAAAATGGCTCCACTCCGCTCGATCTTCTCATCGCCGCTTCGCCCCTCTTTCTCCGGAATTTCTATCACCAGCGTCCACTCTTTTCTGTCCACCAATCTTCGGGTTTCTCTCACTTTCAGTCCTCTGTAGATGACTTATTTTCTTTTTTCCGATCCTCGCTTCCCACTCACGCAGTCATCAGCACTTCAAGCCAGCCTGAAGAGGTTGGTTTTTCCACGCACCGGATTAAGGTATTTGTCTTGTACCTTCGGAGGATTTGCGCACCCCTCCGAGGTCCTAAGACGTTCCCCTTTAAACTGATGATCCCTCCGAGATCATCAGCGCCTATTTCGGCTCCAGGTACAGGATTGTTAGGCACCCAGGAATGAAGCCCCGTTCCTTTCGTCCCTAACGCGCTGAAGTCGCCGCCGGAAGTCTCCATTTGCCACATCTTTCACATTCATATTAACATTATTTCTCTAAACTTAATATTATAATATATTAAACATTTAAACATTGTAAAACTCTCCATTTTCTTCTTAGTATCTTCTAGTGATAATACCATATTAACATTAAACATCATTATTCTCATCATACATTTACTAACAATTTTCATCTTATTTATATCTCTATTTTAATATATTATCTACTTATTCTTTAGCCTTCTTCATTTCCAAACTCCTTTTTTATTCTCCAACCATTGATAAAATACTTCCCATATCATAAAATATTCAGTTTGCTCTTTCTCCTTAATTGCTAATGTTAATCTGTTCATTTCTGCACATTCTAATATTTTCCTTATCACCTTCTCTTCAATGGGAATCTCTCTACCTTTCCAATGTTGTGCAAATACAATTTTAGCTGCGGTTAATACATGAAAAATTAAATATACATTCTCTTTATTATAAATTTCAGGTAAAATTCCTATCAGAAATATTTCTGGTTTCAACTCAATACGTTGTTGTATTGTTGTATCATCTCTTCCAACCATATCTTAATTTTTTTCCAATACTTCTTTGCTTCTCCATATGTCCACCACACAGGTGGGATTCTACCGGTTTGCACCTTTTCGCTAGAACCGGTAGTTAATTTTCTAAGCCGTTCGGAGAACCGGTTGTTAGAAGAAATCTCCTTTTGTTTTTTTCCACTTTACAGGGCTAATCCTGTAAGGAAGGCATTCTGGTGGTGTTTCTAGCCTAATCTTTATTGCTCTGCTTACAGAAACTGCCTCTCCGTTAACCCTTATTACATTCTTGGCAGTATGCCTAGACTTACTGTCGCCTGAGCTTCTCCAGAGTTTTTTTTTTCTTTGCTGGTACTTTACTGGGGCTTGACTTACTTAAAGAGGAAGGGTTGTTTTAAGCTTTTTACACTGCTGTTGGGAGGAAATACTCCCCTGTTGGAGTTATTCGAGCCGGGATGAGATCAGCACTTTGAAGAAATAATTGAATAATGAAGCAGAGTTGCCGGAAAGAAGCTTTTAATGACAAGGAACCAAGATGAGTGACATTCAGCAAGGCTTCTTGGCTATCTAGGAAGATTGACATTCAAACATGAGTTTATATACCCTTTCTGAGTTTTGGTCTAAAACTGGTTTTGGTGAAGTTTAAACCTGTGTTTATTGATGGGATAAATTTCCCTATTCATCTTTGTTTGGAAAGAAAAAGGTTAATCTCTGTTCCTGAAAAGAAGCAGCTTCAGAAATCTGGCTAGTTCCTGTGACTATTTGTTTTAGTAATTGGTTTAACAAGCAACAGCTACTGTGTTTGCTCCTTTGCTTCATTCTAGCGTTAATTGCTTTCTTTGTAATTAGGCTTATCTCAAGTGTTTACACTTGAGCTTGCCTGGGGTATGAGCTCTGGCAATGAGCTTGTGTTTTAGTTTTAAAAGGATTGTTGTGATTTAATTATTTGTATTGTGTTTGAATTTTTTCCTGCCTCATGTTTCTTTTTCTATCTGAGGAGGGGGTCTTCCTTCACTGCTTTAGTGGTTCCTGGCACTGTCCTTTTGTGGTGTACTTCCAAGAGGCAGGATGCAAGCTTGGCACTGATTTTTTTACTGCCTTTCTGGAGGGCATGTGATCTTTCCTTAAATCTGGATGATTTCCTTAGTATATCTTGTGAGGTGAGTGAGACCAGCTGGTATCTTTAAGTGGTGCAAATGGATCTAAGGATTGCTTCTCCTGGGTGTGCTCTTTCTGAAGAGTTTAAATGACCTCTCTGCTAAAGGGTTTCACTTTATGAGCAAGAGTTGGCTGTTGATAGTTATCATTGCATTTTAACTATTTTAATTCCTCAAGGTGCTCTGGCACCCTGCCTGATTTGTAACTCCAGCTTGCAGGTCTTTTTAATCTAATGATTGGTATTTAGGGCAGCTTTTTGCAAGCAAAGAAGCTTTTTGTATTTTTGTACAGGTAATCCTTGACTTACAACAGTTCATTTAGTGACCATTCAAAGTTACAATGGCACTGAAAAAAGTGACTTATGACTGTTTTTCACACTTATGACCGTTGCAGCATCCCCATGGTCACAAGAGGCCAGGCAAGGTGAAGTGCCCCTCGACATGAGTGACATTGAGTTGGCCATGCCCACCCAGTCACATGACCACCCAGCCACGCCCACCCAGCCATGCTCACAGAACCGGTAGTAAAAAAAGTTGAATCCCACCACTGGTCCACCACATATGATAGTAAGAGCCAGGTATTTGGTGGCACTTCCAACATTTAACTGATTTATCTTGAAACATCTTTGCGGCTGCCTGTTGAGTGTAAATGCCTGCCCTCCAAACCTGGAGTTGTAAGGGTTAACTACCCAGGGATTCCTTCACCCACTGACCCCTCCTTACCTGGACTCCGCCCCTGGAGTACTTAAGGGTCATCCATGCGGTCTGGGGACATTCCAGCTGCAAACCTGTAAGAGAGAAACATTATGTAAATAAAGAAACTTGATTATACACATGCCTGTGTATTTCCTTTATTGGGCTCGATCCAAAAACATTCCAACAAATATGGTAGCAGAGGATGGTTGGAAATAGCCCAAACCAAACAAAAAGGATGCCAGCAAATCCCAAGCTGAACGAAGAAACTGAAAGAGTAAACACCCGAGCATCCAAAAAGAAGATGGAAGAAATGCTAGCCTCAGCTGAAGCCAAGCTGGCAGAAATGCAAAGGAACAAAGAACAACTCTCCAGCCCTGGCTACTCAAGAGTAACAGAGAGAAGCCTAGACGAAAGAGAGGATGAATCAGAGACCGAGCTACGCAAAGAAAAGGAGCTCAAGGAAAAGCTGCTAAGCCTAGCCGGATCGACCTCAACCAAGTCCAGCCTCGTCGCGGAACTTCGCAACCTTCTTGATGACTGCGGAGCAGCGACCGGGAAAGAAGACGACAAAACGAAACGCAGCAACAAAAACGTGGTAAGCGATTTAAACCCCTACCACTCACTTACCGATGAAGCCGATTCAAAATTCGCGCGCTCCCCACAGTGGCCATCTTGGACGATGACATCACCCAAGATGGCCGACCAACCACCAATCAGATCCCGATGTTTGAAAAACATGGCGGGAAACGAGGCCTACCACCACAAAGCCTACGAATATGACTGCGAGGCCAACAACTACACCGGACAGATAACATCAAGTTCGCCTACCGAACTCGAAGTAGAAAAGGCCATGCGAACCATCACTGCGGCTTTCGGAACTAAAATAAAAATAATAAGTTCCGATGCCGATACCATGGGAGAAAATGAAGTGACCACCTATGCGCATAGGGGCAACCACGAAGACCGACTATGGGGGAAAAATACCGGAGCGTGGGCACAACCTCCGACCTTCCAAACCGGAAACCTCCCAATGCCCCCACTAAGCTACGCCATGAAACCGGAGGAAATAAATGAACACTTACTGTACCAAAGGATCCATCCGAGACTTCCGGGACTGTCGACGGGCATAGGCATCGGCCCGTACTCGAACTTTGACCTCCGGAACGGACCAGATCTTCAGGGCCTTCATCCGAGCCTCGTGGGCCCGCACCTATATCCAGGCAGCGCGACGAGACCATCGATGCTCCAGACGGCGACTTGAACAAACTTCGGCCTTCAAGGACCTCCAAAAATGGATCCAGAAGTCCAACTCGAGAGGCAGGGCCTTCACCCGGGAGCAGCAGGAACGAGCTCCTTCCACGACGGCGGCAGAGTCAGAATGACCCAGGAGCATGCGCAGAACCGACCTGCAATGAAAAAAGAACAGACCATAGAAGCAAGTAACTACAGACTGACTCCCTGCATTCCCCTGCCTTATTGTGAGTTCCCTTTTACTTTATACCATGGACAGCAAACTTCAATAGGTAATATTACTCACAATACAGGGACACTTCCAAATGACTTTCCCAAACTTAGGGTAGATGGATTTAACTTTGTTGAATGGAATCAACAGTTACAGGTTGTCCTCTTAAAGGAACATTTACTATTTTTAATAACTAACCCACCAGAAAAGCCCTGGACTTTTCAGTTAGATTGCATGCACCATAAGGCATACCATTTGTTACTAACCAGTATATCTCTCAGTATGTATCCCAGTATTAGCCACAACTTGACAGTGTCAGAAGTAGTAACCATTTTGCATAAAATGTTTCATAGCAGAAGTATAGCCACCACCACAAGAATCACCAGGGAATTTTACTCAGCCAAACTTAAGGCAGGAACTCCAATGAGTGAACACATATTGTCACTCAATGCCACTAGAGCTGAGCTAATTCAAAGGGGTGAGAACATAACTGAAGGGAACATGGTGAGTGTGATTATAAATTCCTTAGACCACAGCTGGAATGATTTCATCATGCATCTAGACAGTTCCAGCCTAGAACGCATCACCTTAGATATGCTAACCAGTAAACTCATCGCAGAAGACAACCTTAGAAGAGATCGATCCCTGAACCACAGAGAACCAAAAATTAGCAAGAGGATAGAATTCCACAACAGAGACTACAGTGACATAGAATGTTTTAATTGTGGCTCCAGGGAGCACTATAAAAGGGATTGCCCCAGGAGAATAAGAGACATGAGACATTCCCAATCTAGAGACAGGACAGAAAGCAGGCACAGAATCCCCGAAAGACAGACAAATGAGAACAGATACAGGCGCAGAGACTCACCCAAACCCAGGGACAGGAGGAGATACCGGGACAACTCCAGGGACAGCAACAAGGGGTCATTATATGGGCTGAGAGAAAAGGACAGCGCGCTAGACTATACCAACACAGAAAGTGCATGGCTCCTAGATTCAGGAGCCACAAACCATACCACTTACAACACAAAATTATTTACTAATTTCACAAAGGAAAAATTTACCATTAAAGTGGCCAACCAAAGTAATGTGCTAGTAACCGGAAAAGGCAACATAAACATCCCAGAGATAGGGGAAATAGAGGGGGTATTACTTGTTCCGGAGATACCCTATAACATACTAGCCACATTGAAGCTAAGCAAGGAAACAGGGACAAAAATAACGTTTGAGGAAGGGAAGGTATTTTTGACCAGGGATGAGAGGATCATCGGGAGAACCATAATCAGCGGGGGTTTACCATATTTTCAGCCCAACTGTAGTAACCTCCCCAAGATAAACACCAACACTAGAGACATGATAGACACTGCACCCAACACTGAGGAGATAGTGAAGGTTGGTCACGACTCAAAAACCAGAGATTCAGACATAAAACAAACATTAGAAAAGAAGAAGCCATTGTTAGGCAAGCCAATTCACGATGAGTGTGCACATTTATTGCATAGGAAATTGGGTCATAGCAGTTTTCCAGTTGTAGAAAAATTGTCAATTGTTCTGATGGATTAAAGGTTAAAAATTGCAAAAATTATTTAGAGTGTTCGGTGTGCAAATGTTCCAAGTTGAAAACCTAAGCCAAACCAAAAAAATCAGAATGCACCACAAATTCCATTTTTCAAATGGTACACATGGACTTAGTGGGGCCCTTAAGGCCATCCATCAAATATAAGAAAAGATTTTTCTTGACTATCGTAGATGACTTCAGTCGCTACGGTTTTGTGTACACACTCAAACACAAACATGAGGTGTTCCAGAAATTTAAGGAATTTCATAAAAAGATACAACTGCAACATAATATCAAAATCAAACAAATAATGACAGACCGAGGGTCTGAGTTTATGTCTAAAGAATTTTCAAATTGGCTCAGGGCGCAAGGGATGCTGCGTTTTACGTCGGCCCCTTTTTCGCCATTTCAAAATGGAGTAGTAGAAAAAAAGAACGGAACCCTACAGACCATGATGAGATGTGTGCTAGAGGATGCTGGGTTAGGACAACACTACTGGTCAGAAGCCATTTTATATTCAAATTACACACTAAATAGGTTATGGTGTAGCGTAATAGATAAAACACCATACGAGGTCATGTACAATAGGAAGCCAAAGATAGCACACCTTCACATATTCGGTGTCACTGCTGATGTACATATCCCCAAACAGATACGCAGGAAGGGAGACAAAGTTTCCAGGCGATTAAGATTTATGGGGTACGAACCGGGCACCAAGGGTTTTAGATTCATTGACAGCAATAACAATTTCATAGTTTCACGCACCGCAGTATTTCATGAAAATTCTAATTGGTCCAAAATACACCTAAATGAAATAATCACAGAAGGGGAAAATCTTAGCTGTACCCAAAGCAAAACACAACAGAGCACAGTAGGAAATGATGATACAGAAGCTACAAAACAAAGGGGCCATAGGGTAGAAATCAGAGAGTGGAAAAAGGGACATCCGGATCTAAAAGTAGAGACACTCACAGAAAAGGAAGCCAGGTACCTTCACGATACAGAAACTACACCAGAAAGACCAGTTAGGACTTCCAGAAATAAAACCCCCAAGAAACTAGAGGACTATGTACTATCACTCCACGCTAACCAAGTAACTCCCAATAATTACGAAGAAGTTCTCAAATTACCCATTAATGAGAGGGAAAAGTGGGAGCAGGCGATGGAGAAAGAGATGAACAGCCTACGTGAGCTAAAAGTATACACACCCGCAGAAGCCCCCAGTGATAAAACCACGATAGGCACCAGGTGGATATACAAAATAAAGTCCCTAGAGGGAGGCAAAACATTATACAAGGCTAGATTGGTAGCCCAGGGGTTTGCTCAGCGTTTCCCAGACGATTACACTGACACATATTCCCCCACTGTCAGAGCAGAAAGCGTAAAGTGTGCATTGGTGATAGCCTCAATTCTAAACTTAAAGGTACATCAATTCGACGTGCAGACCGCATACCTACACGCTGAGCTAGACAAAGAAATTTATGTTAGAGCACCACATAGTAAAAACACGCACAAAGGGGAAACCTGGTTATTGAACAAGAGTTTATATGGGTTAAAACAGTCTGGGAAGAGGTGGTATGAGTGCTTATCAAAAACATTAAGGTCAATGGGTTTTGAAGCCACCTCTGCCGACAATTGTTTCTTCATCAAAAGGTTGGATAACTCTATCGAATACGTTCTTGTATATGTTGATGATATTTTATATGTTGGTGACCAAGATCATAAGTGCGAAGCATTCACTAAAGAGTTGGGAAAGCACTTCACCTTGAAGGTGCTGGGGAAAGTGGACAAGTACCTCTGAGTGCAAATCACCAAAACCAACAAAGGCTTCAGACTGTCACAGAGGGAAAAGATAGTGGAATTGTTACATAAATGTTACATGTTTGATGCCAAACCCTGTGAAACCCCCATGACACCCGACTTCCTGAAAAATATGTATGATGAGTCGGAACCGTTTAATGACAATACTTTATACAGGTCCATAATAGGTTCCTTACTGTACATAGTGAATTGGACGAGGCCTGACATCGCACTAATTATTAATTATTATTATCATTAATGCCTTTGGCGCTCTCCCAAGGAAAGAACAAGATAACATTCTATTCAAACTAGAAATTTTAAAGAAATCCTTATTGGACATAATCGACACAGCTGAACTGCTTATTGATCTGGTTTCCCCTATAATTGAGCCTCTTACTTCTCCTCCAGGGGGCAAGGATTTGCATGAGAGCATGGAAAACAGAAGCCAAGATACACAGGGGCCATTAGAGGCCCCAGTAGAGAAGGAGATGTTAGCATCCTTATGTGATCATCCTATGACACCTTTAACACCACATCAAGAAATTGAGAGAGGACCTGCGTCAGTGTCATCAGCTCAAAGCCAAATGGAGCACGACCGAATAACCCCCTGCTCTACACCTAGAGAAGAGGCATCAGAATGGCAAGCCTTGTTAGCTGGTGCTAAATCCTCTTACCCTGAACAATTTTACCAGGAGTTGACACAGAATTTAGATGGGGCACCTCTCCTTTTAGAGAAGGCCAATTTCGGGCGTGACGACATCTCAAGCCATTGCAACAACCATACAGCTTCCCTTTGTATAAACCAAATTTCCTGATGAGCTGCAAAAGAGGATCCTCTCTCCATCATAACCAGGAATATAGCTGTGTGGACTGTTCCATCAAAAGACGAACTGTTTTTTGATTATATATCACAATTTGATATTCTCTTTTTACAGGAAACCTGGGCCTCCAGAGAGATACAATTAGATGGATATTGGGTTAACTCTATCCCAGCTGTCCCAAGTAATGTGGGGGGGAGAGCTAAAGGGGGTATTGTAACATTAGTGAATACATCCTTGCAATTTAAATGTGTATCACTGCCATCCCTGCAGCCATGGGTTGTGACTACCTTACTCTTATTTAAACAGGTGGAGATTTTGCTCTTTAATATCTACATTCTCCCAATCAATAAGAATAATTTGATCAACAAGATTTGGGATGGCATAGAAGATTTTATCCTGAGCTGCTTAGATAAATACCCTTCAGCCGCAATGATTATTGGGGGGAACATAAACGTTAGGATGGGCCCAAACGATCAAGCATTATTTAATCAATTTAAGATCCATTATGATGAGAATGTACCAGGAGAACCCCTGCATCCCAGACAATTTAAAGACACTAATGCAAATTGGGCAGGACTGTGTGTAAGACAGATGACTGAACGCTTGGACCTTTGTATCCTGGACGGTTCCACCTGGGGGGACTACCCAGCAGACTATACTTATCAGGGAGCAGGAAGAAAATCCACAGTTGATTACTGGATAATATCATACAACCTCCTGAAGTTCTTGCAGAAGATGGAGGTAGACTTGCATCTGGAAAGCAATCACGATTCACTTATCCTTACTCTTACATTACACCAGAAATTACTAAGGGTTGGCTCAATCTATCTACCCAAATTAGAGAGCCAAAATACCCAGGTAAAAATTAAATGGACCGAGAAAGGGGGCGTGGTTATGGTCGTGGTGGTGTGAGGACGTTTTCTCCACTTCGCAGGGCATTTTACGGAAGATAAACGTGGATTAAAGTGTTTGAAATGCACCGATAGGAGCCAGAATTTTATAAATTATATCGGAAGAGCTACTGACCCAGCAGATTGACTTTGGAATTGGTAGGTCACCCTGAAACACTCGAATTTTGAAGTTTTTCATAGCGTGGGAAAGTGGAAGGAGTGAGGGTTGACTGGATAGGCAGTCGCGAATGTGTATTCGGAGTAAATAGCTGCCTTTTGTTCTCATTATCATCGCGATCTGTGTTTGTTTTTGCTGTGGGGCAAAGGCACGGAATATCAAAGACTTGTGGAAAGGGTTTTTTTTTTGTTTTTTCAGAAGAATATGTGAATTTTAAGTTGATCTTTTGTTTGTGAAAGTGCCTGAGCCGAAGCAGCAAAACGCATTCCTGGGCAGTGCCTTCCAACAGATGTTAGGTTTTTTTTTTTCTTAGGGAAATTACGCAAGCAGAATTGAGAGTTATAAACTTTTATTGTTGGCCCTTTTGAGTGCAATAATAAGCCGTCTCAGCTTCAATTGGGAATTGCTGTCTCTTAATCTTCATTAAAGACCCTCTTGGCAAAAGTGGATAATTAAAAACTTATTAAAATATGGCAACCCAACAATCTTTAGAAATGCAACAAGTTGCTGTGGCCTTAAATAAAATTGGTGAAAAGATATCAGAACTGTTAGATAGAATGGATAATATGACACTGGAAATTAAAACAATGAAGCAAGAAATGAATGAAAATTTTGCAAAGCAAACAGTAGAAATGACAATTATTAAAGATGAAATTGAGCAGATTCATGTACATGATGCAAAGATAGATCAGCAAATTGGAGAAATCTTTTTTAAAAATGAACAACAAGATAATAAAAATTGTCTTTTGGAAGAAGAATCAAGGAAATATAATCTGGTTATTCGAGGAGTTCAAGAAGAAAAAGTAGATCTGAAACAAAGAGTTTTAAAATGGCTTAATGATCTTGATACACAAATCACATTTACAGCAACAGATCTGGCAAGCGTTTTTAGAATTGGATATAAAAGACAAAATGGCTCAAATAGAAATGTACTTGTCAGATTTGCAAATCTCAGTGACAAATTGGAAGTGATGGTGAAAGTGAGAGAGATGGGTGAAGCTCTGAAATTTGAGGGGAAAATTATTCAAGTTTTTCCGGATATATCAAGAGAAGAAAGAGCGTGGAGATTCTTTTTGAAGCCAATTACAAAGGTTCTGAGAGACAATGGAATTAAATATAACTGGAGGCCACCACAGCAACTAATTTTTTTTTATAAAGGAAGAATGCAAACAATTACTTTGCAAACAGATGCAGTGTCATATTTACATGAACTTGGACTGATTGTAAAGTATGAGGATATAACAGAGATAAAAGATCAAATGCTTAAGATGGGTGGAACATATGTAAGAACATCAACACCAGAAGAAAAAGGGGCTGCTGGAGGACAAGACCCTAAAGGGTTAAAGCGGAAGGAAATCTTACCTGCGATGGTTGAACAAAAGAAAAGTTGTGATAATATAATGGGAGATGGAGTGGATAAGAAATTGAAGGATCTTGAAAAAGAATTGCAGGAAGCTGAGTGCGGGGAAAAGTTACCACCCTTTTCTCTGAGAGTTGAACTTAAGTAGACTGCCCAAAAGAAGTGACCCGACCATTAGCACGTCCCCTCTCCCCCACTCTCTTTATAGAGGCGGAAACCAATTGAGGATGTGGGGGACGAAGATTGTTTGTCATTTAATGTTTGTTGTGTCTTTTGTCTTTTTATTTTTTTTCATTATTTTTTTTATATTGAATGTTGTTTGGAATGTGGGAGATTGGTGTTGGGATTTGGGCACAGAAAGGAAGAGGAGGGGAAAGGATTAAAAAAGGTACAGTTTAAATGGGTTTAATAAAAATAATGACATGGAATGTGAAGGGCACAGGGAATCAGATTAAGAGAAGACGATTGGAACTTAAAATTAAAAGAGATCTACCAGACATATTATTTTTGCAAGAAACCCATCAGAAATCTGAAGACTCAAATAAAATGTATATAAAGGGTATGCAAATTTACGAAAAATCTTTTGGAACTTCAAAAGCTAGAGGAGTTGCAACAAGTGTAGGGAAAGTAATTGTGGCTGGGGATTTTAATTTAATTAGAGATAAAATAGATAGCACCAACCCCACCCGTTGTGGAGGAGCAAATAAAATGGGGACTTTAAATAAGTGGATGCTTCAAAATGGCATGGTGGATGTTTGGAGAGAAGTGAAAGGAACTGAAAGAGTGTATACTTTTTACTCTAAGATATATAATACATATTCAAGAATTGACTATATTTTGGTTTCTAAAGATTTGTTGAATAATGTGGATAAAATAGATGTGGGAATTTTTAAGGATTCTGATCATGCAGAAGTTACGATGGAAATAGATTTCAATTTTGAGAAAAAAGGAAGTTGTTGGAGATATGATGAAAAACTGTATAAAAATGAGGAGGATAAAAATGGATATTTAAAAAATGGGAAGAATGTTGGAGATTGAATGATAATGGAGAGGTTAAATTTGAAATTGTTTGGGATGCGATGAAAGCAGTGTTTAGAGGGGAAAGTATCAAGTTATCAAGCAGAAAATATAGAAATTATAAAAATAAAATCGAAAAAGATAAAAACCAGATTAAGGAATTGGAGAATCAATTTTTGCTTACTAAGGAAAAGAAACTTTTGGAGGATTTAAATTTCCTAAAAAATAAATTGATAGAAGAGGATATAGAATTGGTAAAAAAGAATATCTAAACAGGAATTTCTTCAAATTCAGTAATAAAAACTCTAAGTTACTGGCAAGGATGGCGAAAAATAAAAGAGAGAAGAGAGAAATTGGAGCCTTGATAGATGATAAGGGTATAAGATGTTATAAAAAATTAGAAAAATGCGAAGTGGTTAGGAACTTTTTTCAAAATTTATATTTGAAAAAATTAATTGATCGGGAAAAACTGAGAAGTTATTTAGAAAAACATGTTGTGAAAATTGACCAAACATAAAGACTTGATGGAAGAAGATATAACACAAGATGAGATTAATGGAGTAATACAAAAAATAAAATTAGGGAAAGCTCCAGGTGAAGATGGATTACCTGCTGAGTTTTATAAAGAATTTAAGGAAATAATAATACCAAAATTGCAAAAACTATTTAATGGAATTTTACATGGTGGAGAAGTTCCGTTGTCATGGAATAGAACGGTGATATCCATAATCCCTAAACCAGATAAAGACTTAGAAAGGATTGAGTCCTATCGGCCCATCTCCTTAATTAACCAAGATGCAAAGATATTTACTGCTATTATAAGTAATAGATTAAGTAGATTTATAGATAGATATATAAGTTATAACCAAGTAGGCTTTGTGAAGGGTAGATACATGAGTGATATTATTAGAAGAGTATTAAATATTATAGATGTTGCTGAATATAATGGTGATAAAATAGGTATAGTATCATTAGATATTTTTAAAGCTTTTGATTCTGTACAATGGGAAACTATTATTTATTTATTTATTTATTTTATTTTATTTTATTAAATTTATATACCGCCCTTCTCCCCGAGGGGACTCAGGGCGGTGAACAGCCATAAATAAAAAACATATATACAAAATTTAAAAACCAAATAAAACCGAATTAAACATTGGCCCCAATATTTAAAATCCCAATTTACAATATTAAAACCCCCAAATTAAAATATTACAATTTAAAATTTCTAAATTATTTTACAACAGAAGGGGAAAAGGGAAGAATTAGGCCAGGCCTATTAAAACAATTGTTGAGGTATTAGGTTTTGGTAATAAGTTTATACATGTTATTTCAAAATTGTATCAACAAAGTAGTGCAAGAGTGAAGGTGAATGGAAGGTTGACAGAAGAGATAAGATTGGAAGCGGGTACGAGACAAGGATGTCCCTTGTCCCCAACATTATTTTTATTAACTATGGAAATTTTGACTAAAATGATAGAAAAAGATGAAGAATTGGAAGGGTATAAGGGATATAAGATAAATCTGTATGCGGATGATACTTTGATTATTTTGAAAGACATAGAGAAAGATTTGAAAAAGATACATAAGCATTTGAAAGAATTTGAGGAAATGACAGGTTTGAAAGTAAATTGGTCAAAATCTGAACTATTAATGGATAATAATGGTAATGAGCGGGAGAATATGCAAGAACAACTTGGGATAAGGATTAAAAATACATTGAAATATTTGGGCATAACACTTTCACTCAAAGTTAAAGAAATGAAAAAACTAAATTATGATGTGGTGATGAACGAAATTGAGAAAAAGATAGATAAATATAAAATGATAAAGTTGTCTTGGTTTGGTAGAATTGCAATGTGTAAGATGATGTTGTTGCCAAAGTTCAATTTTTTATTTGAGATGTTACCGTTAAATTTGACAGAGAAAGATATTGAAGGATATCAGAAGAAATTGGATAAATTTTGTAATGGTGGGAAAAGATCTAGATTAGTGAAGAAAATGTGGTATCAAAATCAAAAGGATGGTGGATTAGGAATCCCCAAACTACTCAATTATTATTGGGCCTATGC
>WNWU01002909.1:0-11909 GCA_012654045.1 Ptyas mucosa | reverse complement strand
TTCCTGTTTGATGGTAATAAATATAAGGCAAAAGGACTATGGATCTAGAGCAATTGCAGTTGATCTGGTGGTTTCCTTAATACGTCTGATGGATCTACTAATCTAGTTTTGACTGGATTTGATGGATATTATTACAAATATAATTATAAAGTCACTTGGGTTTTTTTTTTTTTATAAAGAAGCAATTTACTATTTAGGTGGGTAGACGCAAATGATGAAGATATTCTATACGCTGTTGGAAGATGTGAAGACAAGAAGATTAGCAACTGGTTTAATCTAGTATGAAGAATTAAAATGTTTGATATAGTTATTAAATGATGTTTTATCTGTATTGATAAATTTATAAGAGGTTTGATTGTTATATTCCTTTTTTGACTAAAAATTTTATTATTATTGTTTTTTTTTATTAAGTGTTTTAACTATAAATGGACCTTGATGGTTCAAAAATGGAGGACGGAAGATTTTATATAGTATTCTATTTTAAATTTGGGGGGGGTTTTTTGATTGAGGGTTTTTTATTTTTCTTTGTTGTTGGGTTTTCTTTCTCTGTTTTAAATGAAAGAAGTTACAAAATATCTTGTTAGATTGTATAGACTTAATAATTTGCTAAGTATTAATTAGTTATACTGAGTAATGATAGGTGTGATTACATAATATTTAATTGTTTTATTAACTGCTGTAACTATAAATGGAGACATGGAGATTAATTCTGTCGAATTAGATGGAATGAGAAGAAAAGAAGACTTGCTTTCCTTTTATTTACTTGTTTAATGATTAGGATTATGATAAGTGTGAAATGGAGTTTAACTTAGAGAATTTGAGCTGTATTTTATCATGTACTTGTATTTGCTCTGGGAAGTCCGGGGGGTGGTTGGGGAGGGGGGAGAAAATGTATGTAAAAATTTTATTAAAAAACTTTTTCAATAAAAAAAAAGAAAAGAAAAAGAAAGATCAACGATTTGGCAGCATCGGGGCCTAGGATAAAAGCTTCAATGGGGGAAATCCCGATCATCAAGAGTTTTGTATGGATATTACGGGCCCAGGGACTAAGAAAAGGGTCCCGCCATAGGCATTGGCCTAGGTAATAGCCTGGGAGTCTAGTCCACAGGGACAACCAGTAGCCAATTGCACGTTTCCACAGGATTGTATTGAGTGAGGATATACCCAGTTCCAGACGAATTGCGGCATTGCTTACACAGGGGGGGACTCCCATCAGACGGCGTAGGAACTGGCTGTGGACAGACTCAAGAGAAGAAATGTTGGATTGGACCCAGAGGGAGGCGCCATAGGTGATAGCTGCTATCACCTTTGCCCTGTAGACTTTTAATGCTGAGGGGATGTGATGAGCTCCCTCAGTATGAAAAAAATGCAGGAGGGCATGGGTGGAAATCTTAGCCTTGTTACAGAGAGACTTAATCTGCGCAGGCCACTTGGTATTGGATTGAAAGAGGATACCTAAATATTGAAATCTGTGGACCTGTTCCACTGGGATGCCATCAAGGTGCCATTGATAGATTTTCCTGCTTCTTGCAAAAATCATGATTTTGGACTTAGAGTGGTTTATATGCAGTTGGTTAGTAGAGCAATAGGCAGAAAGGATTTTTGAGGCTCTAAGTAGGCCCACCCGGGAAAATGAAAGTATTGCGGCATTGTCAGCGTAGAGCAGGAGTGGACATCTATAATCAGCTAGTCTAGGGGCATGGATGTGGACCATGTGATCTGAAAATGCCTTTCTCCAGTCACTGATATATAGGTTAAAGAGAAGGGGTGCCAGTATACACCCCTGCCTAACCCCCTTGTTAATGGGGATAGCGTTAGAGAGATCCCCCTGTGGGGTAAGGCGCACTTTTGCTTCTGTTCCGTCATGCAATTGGGAGATAAGCCAGAGTAATCTTTTGTCAATACCCCAGGCAGAAAGTTTGGCCCACAGCTTAGCTCTAGGGATGCTGTCGAAGGCAGCCTTTAGATCTATAAAGGCGATGCAGAGACGACCCTTCGTGGGAGTGGAATATTTTACGGCAAGATGATGAAGGATCAAAGCATGATCAATTGTAGAGTGGTCTGGATGGAATCCCGCCTGCTCATATCCGAGCAGGTCGGCCTCTTCAGCCCAGCACTCCAGTTTGGACAGGAGGTAGCGGGCATAGAGTTACCCCAACATTGAAAGAAGGCTGATGTTACGGAAGTTGCCGGGATCAGAATGGGCGCCTTTCTTGTGTATTGGAATAATTATGGCATCCTTCCAGAGCTTGGGAATGAGGCCCGTTTGGTTGATTGCATTAAATACCTTGGTAAGAACCAGGGTCCACCAGTCCTTATGGGCTAGAATGGCTTCGGCTGGGATGAGATCCAGGCCGGGCGCTTTTCAAAGTTTAAGTTGTCCGATTAGCTTGGCAATCGTGGATGGTTCCACAGGAGGCCATCTAGGAAGGTGGTTAGGGGAAGAGCCTGAGGTCGAAGAAACTGGCACATCAGTGTCGTAAAAGACTCGGCGTAGAAAGAGTTCCCATGTGGTGGCAGAGATGGAATGAGTGAGCCTACTAGTTGGCCTCCTATTTAACAGACTCCAGAAATCTCGAGGGTTGCTGGATTTTGCGGCCTCTAGTAATGCGTTCCACCTTAGCCAGTGCCAGTCTTGCTTGGCTCTTGAGAGGGCTAGCTTGTATGCCTTCTTAGCCTCGAAATAAGCGGGGGGGGGCGTCGATGAACCTGTTCGTTTGTGAGCAGAATATATAGATCTCATATGATTCCTGGCTTGCTTGCACTGTGAGTTAAACCAAGGGGCTCCCTTCCTCCGGGAAACTCTGCCAGGGATAAGAGTGGGGGGCTGAAAGGAGGCTATAAGACCACTTAGACACTCGGAGAAGGCGGTCAGTAGCACACCGGGTGTAGACTTGGTGCCGATTAAGGCTGACAAAGTATTGGCTGCTTCTTGATGATAAAAGCGTGCGTGGAAAAGGGCCAGAGACTTTGACCATTTCAGCAACATCGGGGAGCCTCTGGGATTAGAGTCTATTGATACAACATGGGCAGAATGGTCTTGAGGTCTATATAGCCGTGCAACCGTAATGAGAGGAAGGTGGTCACTGAAAATCTTGTCGTCTACTTTAAAGGAGGTAATGTATGGCAAAAAGGCTCTTGAAACTAAGGTATAGTCTATTGTGCTGTTGCCATTTTTGGCCAAGTGGGTAAATTCCCCGGGAACGTCCGGGGAACATCTGCCATTAAGGGGGAAGAGGTCTAGTTTGATGGTAAGGAGAGCTAGACAAGTCCCCGCTTTGTCAACTTTCCGATCCTTGGAAACTCTCCCTTTCAAGGTATCCAGGGGGTGGTCATCCCTAGTCGGACCTGCCCACCAACGAGAGGCAACCAGGGTTTCCCAAGTCCCTGCAATGCGGGCGTTTAGATCCCCCGCCAAAAGAACCAGAGAATGAGGGAATCTAAGTGTGATGGTAGTAAGAAAATCTTCCAGACCAGCCCACAGCTCGTCCAAGTCCTGGTGAGAGCCCCCAGGAGGGAGGTAGACATTAAACACCAGGAGCGAGAGCTTCCCAACGGATATCAAATTTGCCTGGGCATAAGGGGGAAAAGAATCCACAAGAGCCACGTTTGCGTGCAAATCCAGGGAGATACCTGTAGCAAGGCCGCCCTTCGAACGACCACCACGCAGTGAGGGACGGGCTGGCAGGGATATGATTTCAAAACCACAAAGCAGAATGTCATTAACCTCCCACGTTTCCTGAAATATGAGGATTTGAAAGTTTTTGAGGTAATTCAAAAAGTCCGGGTCAACTTTTTTGGATGCCCACCCTGCAATGTTCCAACTCATGATGGACCAAGGAAGAGTTGGAGAGTAGATCTTTGACTGTCATTTGGGAGCAGCAGGGGGCTGGTGGAAGGACCGGGAGACAGTTAGACCGAAGAAATCTGTTATCTTACCTTGATTATCTTGCTTAGTTTTGAGATCATTATTAGAACTTGGACAATTCTGGTGGGAAGCCAGATTTGGACTGAAGTTTTTGTCCTGGTCTTGGTAGTGGCTTGAATGTCGTACAGATAGGGCTATCGGGGGAGACATCTGTATGGTGTTGTTGTCATCAAAAGAAATACAGCCATTATGTGATTTGGTGATAATGATAGATGGCGAGAGAGGGGGAGCCCGAGGAGTCTGAAAGGTCAAACTAGCCAGTTGTGGGGACTGAGAATGTGGCATTTCCGGAGGCGAGATTCTTGGAGCAGAAGGTGGACAAGTGATCAGGGATAAAGGGACGCGTCCTGATAAGCCTTCAGAATCAGAGGTAGAGAGAGGTTGATCTGGGAGCGCCACATTTCTGGTCCGGAGGACATCCTCCCGTTGTTGCTGAGTTGCCAGCGGATTTGTGGAACTGATAGTGGAAGCCCTCAAAGGGTTGCCAGCTTCCGTGTGGAGGTCCGTGCACTCTGGCCCTGTCCGACGACAAGTGTCCACATTGATCGACTTCCTCCCAAGAGAGGATAGGTGAGTATTTATAAAGCATCTCTGGGGAAAGACTCCAAAGTGGGTCAGATGGTTACGAAGACCACATAAAAGCGAGGGGGTCTTGGGTGAGCTGAACTTGAGAATCAGGCGTTTGTGGTGGGGTGTGCTGGGAAGCCATTCCACGGAGAGCAGCTCATTGTTCAGGATGTGAGAATTGGATAAAAGCCTCAATGTGTCTAAAGTGGTTTTACGGTTGGTCCAGTCGTACTTGTTAAAGTGAGAATGGGCCAGGTTCAGACATAGGTTGGCTGGGAGCAATTGGAGATTCACTAACGGCGACAGTCGTGGAGGAAGATGGATATCCGTTCGGGACGGACCTAGTGCATGTCTGGTGGTTCTACAGGAAAGTGATGCTGAGACCGACTTACTGAGGGATTCCACTTTGCCCTCCAGCACTCCAACAGAGGATGTCAAAAGGGTAATAGAGTCGGCCAGACGGAGACAGAACTGTTGTAACAGCCGGATATCCGAGGGCTGAACTGAGTCAATAGGGGATGGCAGTGTAGTGAGACAGGGCAAGACAGGACTAACCGACTAACCGACAGATGGTGTCGGGCAATCCAGCAAAGAAGGTGTGTTGCAGAGTGAGGCAGCCAGGGATTCTGATTCTTCCGAAGGAGAGCTGGGCGGAAACTCCAGAGCTGTTAAGTTTTGGAAGAATTCGTCCAAGGAGGTAATTGATAGGTTCAGATCTTGGTTCATGGTGTCAGTCTTTTTGATCTTAGGCAAGGGGCCCATTATATTTTCGAGGGAGGTCTCCAAACTAAGGTTAGTCGGGGACAAGGAACGACAACGTTTATGTGGACTCATATCAGGGCAGCCAGTCGATCTCCTGATGAAGGGTGTTGGGTAATAATGAGGCCCAAAGCAGGTTAACGTTCTGATAATGAAGGCAGGACGCTGGGTCAGGCAATTAGGCCTAACAAACAAACCCCCGGCTGCAAGCTTAGCACAGAAATTGGCTCGGAACCAAATAGATAACCAAAAGCCAAACAAACTTACAGCCAAACCAAAACAGTCTCAGAGATAAAGGGGTTTTTCCCTGGATAGGTTCCAAAAACAAACAGCTCAAAATCCACTCCGAAGTTAAGGGCCTCCACTGAGGTTTGTCAACAAGTCCGGTAATCCGAATTTCAGGCCTTGCAAAGAGAAGTCACAGTAATAGTCTAAGCCAGGATTGCAGGGGCCCTGTCTTGTTGTATTGTTAAAATGTGTCTAAAACAAATGGTAGCCACACTATAAGTGCTTTTATAAAGTCCGGTATAGATTAAAAATAGATTAAAAATGAGTTAAAAATATAAAAATACTTATATATACATTAAAAAGAAAAAACCTAATTTACTTTTGGAAGAGCTCCTTACAGCCGTTGCTGCCTGTCCTCCATCTTTTTCCCCCCTCCCTCATGGAGGATTGAAAAACCCATCAGTCAGGAGGAAAGCAAGAATTTTATGGACTCGGAAAGCTAGGAGAGTGAACAGTGCTGCCATCTGCTGGGGGGAAAAAAGAAGAAGAAACTTTGTTGCAATGTTTACCCAGGCAGAAAGATGAAGGATACATTGTAGCCATAATAATAACAAAGTGGCTCTGAGCTCTAGCTTGTTAAGTATGTGAAGAGAACATCTGAGGAAGTGGAATTATCTGTATTGTTTATTCAGGTGTTCTTGTTGGTCTTGAAGTAGGAGCCTTGGAAAAGTGTGAAAGGAAAACTTTTTCTTTTTTTTTTGTTTTAATTTTTTTTTATTTTTAAAATAACATTACAAACAGCATATACAATACTTCACCCTGTGCTATACATAAGAAAGGAAGATTCAGTTCTTCAGATATATCCTCATGATCGCCAAAATCCACGTTCTCGGGGTACAGGTACCGAAGCGTCCAATTTTCCAAAGGCATATTCCATGAATGGTTTCCAAATTTTCCAGAAAATATCTTCTTTATAGTTACCATTTCTAATTTTAATATCGCATGTCATTTTATCATTTAAAGCTAATTTCCACATTTCGCAATACCACTCTTCTATTCTAAAATTCACATCTAATTTCCAATATCTAGCTATTATAATTCTACCCATTATAATCATAATTCTAATCAATTCTTTCTCATATTTTGTTGGTTCCATTTCCTTAGTTATCAACAGTAATATAGTTTCTGGTCCCAATATTATTGCTTTCCCCATCGTTTCAAATATGATTTTCTCCAATTGATGCCAAAACTTTTTAACTTTATCACATTTGTACCACATACGTTCGTAAGTCCCTAATTCCATATCACATCTCCAACATTTTTTACTAATTTTATGATCCATCAGTGACAATCTTAATGGAGTCAAATACCATTTCCAAACAACCTTATAATTATGCTCTTTAATCCTTACAGATAAAGTCTTCATAATTCTACTCTTCCAATTCACATTCCAATCTAAATCTGATATTTTAATATTAAGTTCTTTTTCCCAATTCATCTTCATCACCCTTTGTGGTTTTCCATCAAAATTTATAATCTTATAAATCTTACTAACGAGTTCCTTTAGCCCAATTTCATCTTTCATTATTTGAAATACTAAATGTTCAAATTCAGTTTTACTTCTACTTATCGAACAATTATCTCTTACTTTCTTAGTCCATTTTTCTATCTGTGTTTTTTCAAACCAACCTAAACCCAATTTTTCAATCATTTTTTTCCTCCTTTCATTTTCTAAAGTTTTTAACCAATTTATTATAATTTCTGTATTTTCATCTTCAATTACCTTATCACGACTTATATTAGTTTTAATCGGCCAATTTTCAATTGTCTTCCCCAAGAAAATTATATCTGGAATTAAAATTTTAACAAATTTATTCCAAATTTTACTCAGTCCTTTTAACCAATAGCTATTAATTACACATTTTGGTTTTGCTTTATCTAAAAACCATGTTGAGCCAAATCTCTTGATATCTTTTAATTCTAAGTCTCTCCAATGACTATCTTCACCTTTAAATATTTTTACCACAATCCGAATAGCATAGGCCCAATAATAGTTGAGTAATTTGGGGATTCCTAATCCACCTTCCTTTTGATTTTGATACCACATTTTCTTCACTAATCTAGGTCTTTTCCCACCATTACAAAATTTATCCAATTTCTTCTGATATCCTTCAATATCTTTCTCTGTCAAATTTAACGGTAGCATCTCAAATAAAAAATTAAACTTTGGCAACAACATCATCTTACACATTGCAATTCTACCAAACCAAGACAACTTTATCATTTTATATTTATCTATCTTTTTCTCAATTTCATTCATCACCACATCATAATTTAGTTTTTTCATTTCTTTAACTTTGAGTGAAAGTGTTATGGCCAAATATTTCAGTGTATTTTTAATCCTTATCCCAAATTGTTCTTGCATATTCTCCCGCTCATTACCATTATTATCCATTAATAGTTCAGATTTTGACCAATTTACTTTCAAACCTGTCATTTCCTCAAATTCTTTCAAATGCTTATGTATCTTTTTCAAATCTTTCTCTATGTCCTTCAAAATAATCAAAGTATCATCCTCATACAAATTTATCTTACATCCCTTATACCCTTCCAATTCCTCGTCTTTTTCTATCATTTTGGTCAAAATTTCCATAGCTAATAAAAATAACGTTGGAGACAAGGGACATCCTTGTCTCGTACCCGCTTCCAATCTTATCTCTTCTGTCAACCTTCCATTCACCTTCACTCTTCCACTACTTTTTTGATACAATTTTGACATAACATGTATAAACTTATTACCAAAACCTAATACCTCAACAATTGTTTTAATAGTTTCCCATTGTACAGAGTCAAAAGCTTTAAAAATATCTAATGATACTATACCTATTTTGTCACCATTATATTCAGCAACATCTATAATATTTAATACTCTTCTAACAATATCACTCATGTATCTACCCTTCACAAAACCTACTTGGTTATAACTTATATATCTATCTATAAATCTACTTAGTCTATTACTTATAATGGCGGTAAATATCTTTGCGTCTTGATTAATTAAGGAAATGGGCCGATAGGACTCAATCCTTTCTAAGTCTTTATCTGGTTTAGGGATTATGGATATCACCGTTCTATTCCATGACAACGGAACTTCTCCACCATGTAAAATTCCATTAAATAATTTTTGCAATTTTGGTATTATTATTTCCTTAAATTCTTTATAAAACTCAGCAGATAATCCATCTTCACCTGGGGCTTTCCTTAATTTTATTTTTTGTATTACTCCATTAATCTCATCTTGTGTTATATCTTCTTCCATCAAGTCTTTATATGTTTGGTCAATTTTCACAACATGTTTTTCTAAGTAACTTCTCAGTTTTTCCAGATCAATTAATTTTTTCGACTATAAATTTTGAAAAAAGTTCCTAACCACTTTGCATTTTTCTAATTTTTTATAACATCTTATACCTTTATCATCTATCAAGGCTCCAATTTCTCTCTTCTCTCTTTTATTCTTCGCCATCCTTGCCAGTAACTTAGAATTTTTATTACTAAATTCAAAGAAATTCCTGTTTAGATATCTCATATTCTTTTTTACCAATTCTATATCCTCTTCTATCAATTTATTTTTTAGCAAATTTAGTTCCTTCAAAAAAAAAATTTCTTTAGTAAGCAAAAATTGATTCTCCAATTCCTTAATATGGCTTTTATCTTTTTCGATTTTATTTTTATAATTTCTATATTTTCTGCTGGATAACTTGATACTTTCCCCTCTAAACACTGCTTTCATCGCATCCCAAACAATTTCAAATTTAACCTCTCCATTATCATTCAATCTCCAACATTCTTCCCATTTTTTAAATATCCATTTTTTATCCTCCTCATTTTTATACAGTTTTTCATCATATCTCCAACAATTTCCTTTTTTTCAAAATTAAAATCTATTTCCATTGTAACTTCTGCATGATCAGAATCTTTAAAAATTCCCACATCTATTTTATCCACATTATTCAACAAATCTTTAGAAACCAAAATATAGTCAATTCTTGAATAAGTATTATTTATTTATTTATTTATTTATTTATTTATTTATTTATTTAACTTTTATACCGCCCTTCTCCTAGCGGACTCAGGGCAGTGAACAGCCAGGTAAAAAACATAGTACAAAAGTTAAAATCATTTTAAAATAATTTAGATGCAATTTGGCCCAAAGTTTAAAACATGTCAATTAAAATCAATCAATATCAACACTAAAACCAATTAAAGGATCAGGCCAGCCCGGCCAACTGAAAAAAGTAGGTTTTTAGGGCCGACGAAAAGTCCGGAGGTCTGGGATCACTCGGATCTCTGGGGGTAGATCATTCCATAGGGTAGGTGCCGCCACAGAGAAGGCTCTCCCCCGGGGGGTCGCCAGCTGACATTGTCTGGCTGACGGCACCCTGAGGAGGCCCTCTCTGTGGGAGCGAACTGGCCGGTGGGAGGCAATTGGTGGCAGAAGGCGGTCCCGTAAATACCCCGGCCCTAAGCCATGGAGCGCTTTAAAGGTGGTCACCAACACCTTGAAGCGTACCTGGAAGTCCACCGGGAGCCAATGCAGCTCGCGTAGGAAAGGCGTCACATGGGAGCGTCCCGTCGCTCCCATAATCCCCCGCACAGCTGCATTCTGCACCAGTTGGAGCCTCCGGGTGCACCCCAAAGGGAGCCCCATGTAGAGAGCGTTACAATAATCCAGATGAGAAGTGACGAGTGCTTGAGTGACCGTGCGTAAGGAGTTCCGGTCTAGAAAGGGGCGCAACTGGCGTATCAGGCGAACCTGATAGAAAGCCCCCCTGGCCACGGCCGTCATATGCTCTTCTAAAGACAGCTGTGCATCCAGGAGGACGCCCAAGTTGGGAGCCCTTTCCGTGGGGGCCAATGATTCGCCCCCAATAGCCAGCGATGGCACCAGCTGGCTATACCGGGACACCGGCAGCCACAGCCACTCGGTCTTGGAAGGGTTGAGTCGAAGCCTGTTTCTCCCCATCCAGACACGCACGGCCTCCAGGCACTGGGACATCACTTCCAAGGCATCGTTGGGATGGTCTGGGGTGGAGATGTACAGCTGAGTGTCATCAGCGTACTGATGGAACTCCACCCCAAAACCACGGATGATCTCACCCAGCAGCTTTACATAAATGTTGAACAGGAGTGGCGAGAGGACCGACCCTTGTGGCACCCCACAAACAAGGCGCCTCGGGGTCGACCGCTGCCCCCCTGTCAACACAGATTGCGACCGGTTGGAGAGATAGGAGGAGAACCACCGCAAAACGGTGACCCCCACTCCCAGTCCCTCCAGCCGGTGCAACATGATACCATGGTCGATGGTATCAAAAGCCGCTGAGAGATCTAACAGGACCAGGATAGAGGAATAACCCCTACCCCGAGCCCTCCAGAGATCATCCACCAATGCGACCAATGCCGTTTCCGTGCTGTGCCCAGGCCTGAAACCGGACTGGAGCGGGTCTAAATAGACAGCTTCATCCAGGTACTGGGGTGTTCTGTCCCCTCCCTGCTTCAGGAGCCCAGACAAGCACACACACAAACAGAAGTGTACGAAAGTCGTTTATTCACCATTCATAAACAACAAGCTGGCAGCGAGCCCGGGAGAGATAAAGACAGCTGTTATTTTGAGTTGCCACAGCCAGTCCCTGATAAGGCTCTCCGGCATGTCCAAAAACAAACAGTCTTAAGGTTAGCAAACACTTATCTGATGCGGTACTTCAGGAAACAAGCAGCCAAGTTAATAATTTGTTCGTCACAAAAGCCAACAAGGTAAGGTCAGCTCCTTTTATACCTTGTGGGGCGTTGGCTTTGTGACTCATCACCTCGTGCTCGGCCCCACCTACTCCTTTGCTGAGCCCGTCTCTCTGATCGTCGCCACCTGGGATTAATCCACTCCCTCTCCTCATTAACGTCTGACTCAGAGGAGCTTTCCTCCTCAGGGCTTTCAGCTGGGGCCTGGGGTGGTGCCAAACCAGACGGGCCAGGAGAGGGGGGCCTTGCCTCCTCCTCCTCTTCACTTTCAGAGGGTTCTTCCTCCGAAGGTCCGGGCTCGGGAGCCGAAGACACAACATGGGGAAGCTGCCGCGCCACCACACTCTCAACAACCTTCGCAACAAAACGAAGGTTGGAGACTGGACGATAGTTAGCCAAAACAGCCGGATCCAGAGCAGGCTTCTTGAGGAGGGGCCTCACCACTGCCTCTTTCAAGGCGGCCGGTAAGACACCCTCACTCAAAGAAGCGTTAATAATCCTCTGGAGCCAGCCTCGTGTAACCTCCCGGGAAGCCAGCACCAACCAGGAGGGACATGGGTCCAAAAAACATGTGGTCGCGTTCACCGTCCCAAGATCCTGTCCACGTCCTCGGGAGCCACAGGATCGAACTCCT
>WNWU01002908.1:0-15233 GCA_012654045.1 Ptyas mucosa | reverse complement strand
CCCCGATAGTCAGCGATGGCACCAGCTGACTATATCGGGACGTCGGAAACCACAGCCACTCGGTCTTGGATGGGTTGAGTCTGAGCCTGTTCCTCCCCATCCAGATCCGCACTGCCTCCAGGCACCGGGACATCACTTCAAGGGCATCGTTGGGGTGGAGATGTACAGCTCGGTGTCATCAGCGTACTGATGATATCTCACCCCAAAACCATGGATGATCTCACCCAACGGCTTCACATAAATGTTGAACAGGAGGGGCGAGAGGGCCGACCCTTGTGGCACCCCACATATGAGGGGCCTCGGAGTCGATCTCTGCCCCTCTGTCAACACCGACTGCGACCGGTCGGAGAGAAAGGAGGAGAACCACTGTAACACAGTGCCTCCCACCCCCAACTCTTCCAACCGGTGCGGCATGATACCATGGTCGATGGTATCAAAAGCCGCTGAGAGATCTAACAGGACCAGGACAGAGGAGCACCCCCTGTCCCGAGCCCTCCAGAGATCATCAACCAACGCGACCAATGCCGTTTCTGAGCTGTACCCGGGTCTGAAGCCCGACTGGAACAGATCCAGATACGTCATTTCATCCAGGTGCTGGGGAAGCTGTTGCGCAACCACACTCGACAACCTTTGCCAAAAAGCGAAGGTTGGAGACCAGACGATAATTTACCAACATTGCCGGGTCCAGGGAAGGCTTCTTGAGGAGAGGCCTCACCACCGCCTCTTTCAAGGTGACAGGAAAGTCACCCTCACCCAACGAAGCATTTATAATCCCCTGGAGCCAGCCACGTGTCACCTCCCGGGAAGCCAGTACTAACCAGGAGGGACACGGGTCCAATAAACAGGTGGTCGCGTTCAGCCTGCCCAGAATCCTGTCCATGTCCTCAGGGGTCACAGGATCAAACTCAGTCCAGATAACATTCTCAAGACCAGCCCCTGTCCCTCCCCCCAAGACTACCCAGTCGGAGTCCAGATCTTCCCGAATCTGAGTGATTTTATCATGCAGATACTGAACAAAATCCTCGGCTCTACCCTCCAAGGGGTCCTCCCACGCTTCCTGGTGTAGCAGGGAGCGGGTCACCCTAAAGAGGGCAGCTGGGCGATTATCTGATGATGCAATAAGAGCAGCAAAATAGTTACATTTAGCTGCTTTTATCGCCACTAGGTAAGTCCTAATATGGGATCTCACTAGTGTCTGGTCAGATTCAGAACGACTGGCCCTCCAACTACTCTCTAGGCGTCTTTTCTGGCGCTTCAACTCTCTCAGCTCCTCAGAGAACCAAGGACCCAATTGAGATCAGCGCCGGGTCAAAGGCCGCAAAGGCACGACCCGATCCAGAGCTCCAGCAGCTGCCCTGTCCCAGGCAGCCACTAGGTCTCCGGTCGAGGCGTGTGCTAGAGCCTCAGGAAATGGCCCAAGCTCCATCTGGAACCTATCAGGTTCCATCAGGCGCCTGGGGCAGAACCAACTTACTGGCTCCACCTCCCTGCGGTGGGGTGCAGCGGTTTGAAAGTCTAGACGAAGGAGAGAGTGATCTGACCATGACAAGGGCTCAATGACTAAGTCCCCTATCTCAAGATCACTCAATCACTGTCCAGAGACGAAAACCAAATCCAGCGTGTTTCCCCCCATGTGGGTAGGGCCATGAATTTCCTGGGTCAGATCCATAGCTGTCATGGAAGCCATCAACTCCCGAGCCACCTCCAACGTCTCACCCACAGATGGAAGGTTGAAATCCCCCATGACCATAAGTCTAGGGGTATCAACCGCCACTGCGGCGATAACGTCAAGGAGCTCAGGCAGGGCTGCTGCCACGTGGCAGGGAGCCAGGTACGTGATCAGCAAACCCATCTGAACCCCATGACCCCACTTCACAAGGAGGGACTCACAGCCGGCCGTCTGAGGAACAGTGGCCTCCCTTGGTCTCAGACCTTCTTTAATAATCACTGCTACTCCCCCACCCCTGCCCTGTGACCTCGGCCGATGGAATGCGAGGAAACCTGGTGGGCACATTTCAACGAGGGGAACCCCCCCCTCCTGGCCCAACCAGGTTTCCGTAATACCTGCCAGGTCCGCTCCCCTCTTGCAAATAAGATCACAAATGAGGGGGGCTTTATTTACTACAGACCTGGCGTTGAACAGCATCAGCCGCAGGGGTGGGCCCTGAGGGTCTATACAACCTGGGGAATGGGTGGAACCTTGGGGGCTGGAGCACACCACTGCTTGTACACAGCGGGTGCGTACTCCCCTGACTTGATATGGCCCCCTGTTCCTGCCATACCTACCTCTCCCACTCATGGTAGTGATATTTAAAGCACTATCTGGGCAAACTCTGACTTTCCCCCCCTCACGCCAGGACCCCCCCTCCCACACCATGCTTCTTTGCCAGGCCCGCCCCTCCCCTTTGTGGGCTATCCCCCATACCCACAGTCTGCGTTCCCAATAAACCCTCCCCCTCCCTGAAACCCCTTAAAAATTTCACAAAACATTTGAATAAAAAAACCCTCAGCCCCCTAGTTGCATGCCACCTCTCTGGGTCCCAAAACCCGTCATTGAGGTGGGCCCTTGATAGTGAAGAGGGCCATATCTGCGAGAGGGGGGAGTCTCGCAGAGCAAGAAGGTCCAATGTCCTGTACATCTTCAGGTGCAGCGATAAAGGGGAGGGGAAACGAGGCATATACAGGGGTCTCACAAGATATAAACATCCGGGTAATTTTTCAGTGAGACATGCTGGTACTTCCGCTGTCCTCTCATGACAACGGATAGGGTCCTGACATGAGCAGTCCAGTGGGAGTAACATCCAACTCGCCCTCCCACGACGAGCGGCCAACAAATGACCTTAGATTGAACAGAATAATTCTCCCAATGGCGCAGTCAAGATGGAGTAAAGACCCCTCAGATATTGTCTTATTGGCTAACCCAGGTCGAAAAGGACGACAACTATCGGTCTATAAATTTGTCTATCAGTCCGAGGAAAAATGGGAATAATCTCTGGCTAAGTCATGCACTCGTGTATCATATTCGAGTGATTGTTCTGTTAGAAAGGGGAAAAAAGAAGGAAAGGGAAGAGGGGGGGGGAAACCCTCCAGTATCGAAAATGGCTCTCCATTTTCAACGTTACTACAATGTTGTTGTAGTAGTGCTCGTCATTTCTTTCAAAATTCTATATTGTTCCTCCAATATTTTATCAACTTTCTCCCAAATCACCATCCAAAATTTTGAATTATCTTTTTCTCTTTTCTTTAAGTAAATTTCCTTTGACTAGTTAGTTATCTCTATAAAATCTTCATTAAAAAATGTAGCAGTACTATAAGTTTAAGTATAATATAAATATTACAATATAATACTAATATATGTTAATATAAATAAATATTATAGGTATAAATAGATATAAATATGTATAGATATGTATAAATATGTAGTTTAAATAATCACAAACTTAATCAATTCTTAATACTTAATAATTAATAATTATAATACTTAATTTATCTAAAATCACAAAAAAAAATTTTTTTTGTTCAAATTTAATTAAGTTTAATTACTTCCCAATAATTTCTTCTAAGTCACTATGATTATGTAGATCTCAAATATTCTAGCTTACTATATATTATTTTATATACTATTTTATTATTGCTAAACAAGTATCGCTATAGTTCTTAATCAATTCTAATAAGTATCAATCACAATTATCTATATTTAAGTAAAAGAGGGCTTTATAAGAACAATATGTTTCCAATGTTTTATGAGTCCTGTAAATCTTGTTTGTTATATTTTCAACAAAGGGGAAAACCAACTCGCTTCTTTTTCACGTTGGAGTCTTTCCCTGTTTCAGTATGGCGATCTCCAATCTGCCCAGTCACAGTCTGCAGTTTTTTATTTTGCCAAACTACCTCTCTCCTTCCGTTAGGGCAGCCAAAAAAAAGGGGAGGATACAAAGGTTGTCCGTTTTTCTTTAAGTCTCTGTGATTTAAATCCACTTCTCCTCGCCTTCGTTTTTCGCTATTTTAGTGTCTTTTAGTCTTTCTCCACTGGTCTATGTTCTGTCCTCTTCCTTTCTGCTCACCTCTACAGTTGCTGCCACCTTTACGCTCTGAGTTCTTCTCTTTTCGTGCTACCCCTCCGGAAAAATATTTCCTCCTCAGTTTTGCGCCAAATCGCCCGAATTTTTGACTCTCGCTGTCTGCTCACCCTCGGCAATCTCGCACTGTACTCACTCCTCTGCTCCCAATGATCTCAATCGGCTCGTCAAGCCTCCGGGCCAGCTGTGCTCGTCGCACTGGCTGGCTTCTTCCAAGCCTGGAATGAGGGATCTTCTCGGTACGGTGGGAGATCGCACCTCTCCTCGCCTCCCCCGAAGTTTCCCCTCCTTATTCCTGATCTCTCCAGGATCGGTCTTCGCCAAAAAAGGCACCAAAAGCTCAGAAAACCGGCATCAGAAAGAGAGCGCTTCTCTCCTGTGCCGCCACGACTCTACTCACCGCCGGAAGTCCCGGGAATATATTCATTTTAATAGTTAATATCCTCCCTATCAATGATAATTGCAGGTTCTCCCACTTTGCCAAGTCTGTCACTATCTGTTGTTTGAGTTTATTATAATTGTTCTCTTTGAGTGTACTACATCTTACTGTCAAGTATATCCCCAAGTACTTAACCTTGTTCGTGACCTGCATCTTTGATATTTCCACCAGCTCTTCTTTTTGTTTTTTTAACATATTTTTTGTCAAAATCTTTGTTTTATCTTTATTTCCAGGCCTGCCACCTTGCCAAATTCTCCTATTTTATCTATCAGTTTATTTATTGATTCAAGTGGATCTTCCAGAATAAACACCAGGTCATCTGCAAATGCTTGCAATTTATATTCTTGATTTTGAATTTTCATTCCTTTTATTTCTTTTTCTTCTCTAATATTTCTATTTAGTACTTCTAGTGTTAACACAAACAACAGTGGTGACAGTGGGCAACCTTGTCTCATTCCTTTTTGTATTTCAATGGATTCTGTCAATTCTCCATTTATCATTATTTTTGCTATTTGTTTATGGTATATAGCTTCTATGGCTTGAATAAATTTCCTCCCAAAACTCATCTGTTTCAATTGTAATATCATAAATTGCCAGTTCACATTGTCAAAGGCTTTCTGTGCATCTATAAACATCAAAGCCATTTGCTTTTCTGGATGTGCCTCATAATATTCCAAAGTGTCCAGAATTATCCTCAAATTGTTTCTCATCTGCCTTTTTGACAGAAATCCATTTTGATCCAAATGTATAAAGTTATTTAAATATCTTTTAAGTCTTTCTGCTAATATTGTAGCGAAGATTTTATAATCTGAATTTAGCAGAGATATAGGCCTATAATTCTTGACTTGTTGTGGGTCAGCATCCTCCTTTGGGATAAGTGTAATATATGCTTCTAACCATGATTTGGGTATTTCCTTCTTTGACATTACTTCATTCATAACTTCTAATAGTGGGAGACTCAGTGATTCCTGCAAAGTCTTCTAATATTCCACTGGCAATCCATGTGGGTCTGGCGCCTTCCCAATCTTTTGTTTTTTAAGCGCTTCAGTCAATTCCATCATCATTATATTTCCTTCTAGCATTATCTCAGTATCTTTTGAAATCTGGGGTAAATTTGCCTTAAATAAATATTGTTTAACACTTTCCTCTTCTATGTTTTCTTTTCCATATAGTTTTTTATAGTAATCTTGTATAATGTTTTTCTTCTCATCATTCCCAAATCTAATTTGTCCTTGATCATCTACTAGTTGTGTTATTTTTCTTGATTCTCTTTTTTCAGTTTATATGCTAGCCATCTGCCTGGTTTATTAGCATCTTCAAAATAGTTCTGTTTAGCACTTCTAATTTTTTGTGCTAGATCTTCTTTTTCTATTAGTCCCATTTTATGTTTAATTGTGTCCATTTTCATTTTAATATCCTTTTTTTGTGGGAACTTCTGCAAGTCTTTTTCAAATTCCTTATAATCATCCTCTAACGTTTTATACACTTGTTTTTTCTTAATATTTCTTTTTCTTGTGTAGTCAATTATCAGGCCTCTGGCATAGGCTTTCATAGTGTCCCACAGATTCTGCATTGATGTATCCTCTTTTCTGTTTTCTTTGAAAAAAAATTCTTTCTCCATTTTCTGTACAAAGTCCTTTTCTTTTAATACTGTAGTATTTAAAGTCCATCTGGACCGTCTCCTTTGTCCTTTCCATCTCACCGTCATTGGATTATGATCTGCCCAAGTATTAGCTTCTATAGCAATTTCTTCTATATTCGAAGTCAATTCCATTGTCATCCATATCATATCTATTCTAGACCATGATAAGTGTCTATTAGAATAAAACGTATATTGTTTATTTTTTGCATTCCGTTCTCTCCATACATCTTTTAAATTTATTTCCTCTATCAACTTAAAAAAGGATTTCGGCAGAATTCTTCTACTTTGTTTTGTTATCTTTTGTGTGTTATAATCCATTTCCCCATCCACTATTCCATTAAAATCTCCCATCATACAAATATTGTCATAGTCCAGCTCAATTAATTTCATGTGTAATTTTCTATAAAAATCATCTTGGTTGTCACTTGGAGCATATATCATTATTAACAATATTTTCCTGTTATTATCTGTCATTTCCACCATCAAAATTCTTCCTTCTTCATCTGCATAATTTTTTTTCACTGTTATTATGTCTTTAATATACAAAACTACTCCTCTTTTCTTACATTGTGTCAATGAGGCAAATAATTTCCCTAATTTAGGCTGTACCAAAAGTAGTTCATTTTGTTTTTTATATGCACTTCTTGTAAACAAATTATGTCCAATCTTAATTTCTCCAATTTATGAAATACTTTTCTTATTTTAGTTGCTATATTAAGTCCATTTATATTCATTGTAATCAATTTTTTCTCTTCCATATTTATACTTTATATAAAGGCTTTGCTGATCTAGTGGATCTCAATTCACGTTGTTCTTTGTGTTCTACAGTGCCTCCTACTGCGCCTTCTAGTGCGCCTTCTGCCTTTTCAATCATCACTAGATCCTCTTCTTGCAATTGAAGCAATGGCTCTTCCCTTCTTGATTCTACATCCTTTTCTCTTAAGTATTCTGCATAGAATGCTTTGGGTTTATCAATTGAATCTATTTTAAATCTTTGCAATTGCCATGTACAGGTGAAACTCAAAAAATTAGAATATTGTGTAAAAGTTCATTTATTTCAGTAATGCAACTGAAAAGGTGAAACTAATATATGAGATAGACTCATTACATGCAAAGCGAGATAGTTCAAGCCTTGATTTGTCATAATTTTGATGATTATGGCTTACAGCTCATGAAAACCCCAAATTCACAATCTCAGAAAATTAGAATATTGTGAAAAGGTTCAATATTCTAGGCTCAAAGTGTCCCACTCTAATCAGCTAATTAAGCCATGACACCTGCAAAGGATTCCTGAGCCTTTAAATGGTCTCTCAGTCTGGTTCAGTAGGAATCACAATCATGGGAAAGACTGCTGACCTGACAGTTGTGCAGAAAACCATCATTGACACCCTCCATAAGGAGGGAAAGCTTCAAAAGGTAATTGCAAAAGAAGTTGGATGTTCCCAAAGTGCTGTATCAAAGCACATTAATAGAAAGTTATGTGGAAGGGAAAAGTGTGGAAGAAAAAGGTGCACAAGCAGCAGGGATGACCGCAGCCTGGAGAGGATTGTCAGGAAAAGGCCATTCAAAAGTGTTGGGGACTTTCACAAGGAGTGGACTGAGGCTGGAGTCAGTGCATCAAGAGCCACCACACACAGACGGATCCTGGACATGGGCTTCAAATGTCATATTCCTTTTGTCAAGCCGCTCCTGAACAATAAACAACGTCAGAAGCGTTTTACCTGAGCTAAAGACAAAAAGAATTGGTCTGTTGCTCAGTGGTCCAATGTCCAATTTGCTTTTTTTCCTCCCTTTTTTGGTTTTGTTCCAATACACACAAAGGGAATAAACATGTGTATAGCAAAACATGTGTTACTGCAATACTTTTCTGTGAGAAATACTTCATTTTCTGGAAAAATTTCAGGGGTGCCAACATTTACGGCCATGACTGTATATTCTCCACTTTTCCATCTGTTTCCCCTGTTCTTTGTTCAATTTTCTCTATTTTTAATTTTATATCTTGTATTCCTTGTAGAATCATCTGCATTGTCGCGTCCTTTTCTTTCTCACATTCTTTCTCTTTTTCCTGCTGCAACATTGCCTGTATTGATCGTTGTCCTCCCACTGGTGATGAAGAAGGGGTTGATCCAGCAGAGCTAACAACTGCTGCTTTTTTACTCAATTCTATAAGTGGTCCAAGTCAAGACAGTAAAATAAAATATCTTCAGATTCTTCTCAACCCTAATCCATTTTTTGGATAGCAAGTATTATCCCAAATAACCATAGGCAAAAAATAGAAAAAGAAAAAAAAAGAAAAAAACCAAAAGGAGAACAATTTTCAGGCTCTTGTGTGCCCTAATCCAATCAAGTAAAAAGGTAAAAAACAAAATTAAATAACAGTCTCCAATCAATAGGGGAAAAAAGGAAAAATTAAAAAGAAAAAAAATAAGAAATAGAGAAAAAAAAAGTCCAGAAAATAGTTTCTTCAGGCTCTTGTATACCTTAATCCAATTGAAGAATAACGTGTTGTGGAAGAGTAAAAAGGAGAATAAAAAAAAGGAGAGAAATGAAAAAAGAAAAATTCTATTCCAAAAACTTAAAAATACTAAAAATACTAAAGGTCTACAAGCACAGACCTAGTTCTATTAAAAATAGTTAAAGAGTGGAGAAGTGGAAGTAAAAAAGGAAAACTTTCTATCAAATTTAAAAGTCCACAACTGTGGTCAAAGGCTCTTTCATATATCTCACTCAATTTTACAGCTCTCTTTCCAGAGTCACTGTTATCTTCTTCTTTCAAATTTTAGCCGCCTGTCAGCAATATTTTCTCCAAAGAGCACCTGTATAAACAATCCTGTAAACACTTTTTGATGCTCTTCTAAATTTTATCTATAGGCAGGCTCAGTGACCTTGAAAAATAACACAGTTGCTACTTTCTTTTATCAGTGGAAAAAAAGAGACACAAAGAAATACAATGTTTCAGTCCACTAGATGGCAATATTTCTTGTTTCTTCCACTCTCCTTCTATCTCCAATTTACAGTAAAGCCAATGTAAAAGAGAATTAAAATGTAAAAATTAACCAAAAGAGGAAATAACAAAGCTAATCCAGAAATTTATAGACTCAAAAGGCACCAAAAATTCAATATTTGAACAGGTAAAAAATAAAATCTCCTTTCCAATCCAGTCCAGTCAAATTTAAAAATAGAACTCTCCACAAGCATCCACAAATGAAAATAGTTTATATTTTAGGAAAATTAACTTAAGTTCAGGCTCAATTCCACCGCTAAATTTCTTCTATCTTCAATTCTAATTGTATTTGCACTTCAGGGTGTTCTTAAAGTCTAGATTTAAAAAGCCTCTCACCAGATCGTAACACTTTCACTAATTCTCTTCCGTTTGGAGCTGTCCCAACTTCAGCAGCTTAATGGCTGCCTCTTCAGCGCCGGAAAAAAGGGCTTCTCCTGGATCAGCCAGGGACTTTGCGGTGTCCCTGGGATCAGCAGGATGTGCCCTCCTCTGTCACTGTCTCTATGGGACAGTGAGGTCCAATTTGGACCGTCCAGCGGTGAAGATATCGGCGGTGGTCTCGGAGCGCCGAAACCTTCTGTTGTCCCGTCACGACGTCAGCCCCGCCCCCAGTTTCCATAACTGGATTTCTTTTGAAGCTTGGCTTGAGGCTCATGATTTAATTAGGGCATCTGTCAGAACCCTGACAGTAGCATATCTTCTACTATATCATAGAGCCTAGATTTCAACCTGATGACTGCCCTAGGACAATACCTGGGCTGCAAATATTATAGTGACTACTAGATGGCAGCAAAGAGTTGTGGTTAGCCTCTCTTTGCTACCCTCTTGTGGCCACCCAAAGTAATGTAGCACAGATTGGTAACACTAGGTTGTCAAATGCATTATTTATACTCCTTTTTTATTTCCATTAAGGTGGCAATGGGAATGGTGGGAAGGTTTATTTGACACAAATATGGAGCATAGCAATTTAGGAAGTCTGATGTTGCCTCCCATCAAGGCAAGAGATATATTGCATAGCACAGTGAAAGAGCCAGTTTCCTGGCCTACCTTCTCTGAATTGAGAAACTAAGCACAGGGTCAGGGCTGTTTGGTGTTTGCTATGCTGAGTGGTTGAAAGCATTCTAGAAGAAGGCAATAACATCCATTCCTGTTCCCTCCCAAGCAAACTACAGGGGTTTCATTAAATCACCAGGAGACTTGGAGGAAAAATTACCTTTTTGTATTAATAGCAATAGCAATAGCACTTAGACTTATATACCACTTCATAGTGCTTTTACAGCCCTCTCTAAGCAGTTTACAGAGTCAGCATATTGCCCCCAACATTCTGGGTCCTCATTTTACCGACCTCGGAAGGATGGAAGGCTGAGTCAACCTTGAGTCGGTGAGATTTGAACTGCTGAACTGCAGCTAGCAGTCAGCTGAAGTAGCCTGCAGTGCTGCACTCTAACATCGGCTCTAAGGTGCAGAGTCAGGGTGCAAGCCAGCATCTGCCTCCATGGCAATAAGACTCATTTAATAGCAGTAGCAATAACGCTTAGACTTACAGTATATCACAGAAGTGAGTACACCCCCTCACATTTTGGAAATATGTAAGTATATCTTTTCATGTGACAACACTGAAGAAATGACACTTGGCTACAATGTAAAGTAGTGAGTATACAGCTTGTATAACAATGTAAATGTGCTGTCCCCTCAAAATAATGCAACACACAGCCATTAATGTCTAAACTGGGGGCAACAAAAGTGAGTACACCCCTAAGTGATAATGTCCAAATGGGGCCCAAAGTGTCAATATTTTGTGTGGCCACCATTATTTCACAGCACTGCCTTAATCCTCGTGGCAGTGGTGAAATCCACTTACCTTTGCTACCGGTTTGGGAACGGGAGCACGCGGGAGCACGCTGGCACTACGTGCGGGAGCACCTCTTCCGTGCATGTGCAGAGCCTTCTGGGCATGCACAGAGGGTAAAAAGACGGGTCGTAATGACGTCCCAGTGGGTGGGCAGAGCCTCCCGCTGCCAGTGCTACCGGTTCGCACGAGCTGGATAGAACCGGCCGGATTTCACTGCTGCCTCTTGGACATAGAGTTCACCAGAGCTTCACAGGTTGCCACTGGAGTCCTCTTCCACTCCTCCATGACAACGTCATGGAGCTAGTGGATGTTAGAGACCTTGCACACCTCCACCTTCCATTTCAGGATGCCCCACAGATGCTCAATAGGGTTTAGGTCTGGAGACATGCTTGGCCAGTTCATCACCTTTACCCTCAGCTTCTTTAGCAAGGCAGTGGTCATTTTGGAGGTGTGTTTGGGGTCATTATCATGTTGGAATACTGCCCTGCGGCCCAGTCTCCGAAGGGAGGGGACCATGCTCTGCTTCAGTATGTCACAGTACATGTTGGCATTCATGGTTCCCTCAATGAACTGTATCTCCCCAGTGCTGGCAGCACTCATGCAGCCCCAGACCATGACATTCCCACCACCATGCTTGACTGTAGGCAAGACACACTTGTCTTTGTACTCCTCACCTGGTTGCCACCACAACACTCTTGACACCATCTGAACCAAATAAGTTTATCTTGGTCTCATCGGACCACAGGACATGGTTCCAGAAATCCATGTCCTTAGTCTGCTTGTCTGCAGCAAACCGTTTGCGGGCTTCTTGTGCATCATCTTTAGAAGAGGCTTCCTTCTGGGACGACAGCCCTGCAGACCAATTTGATGCAGAGTGCAGCGTATGGTCTGAGCACTGACAGTCTGACCCCCCCACCCCTTCAACCTCTGCAGCAATGCTGGCAACACTCATACGTCTATTTCTCAAAGCCAACCTCTGGATATGATGCTGAGCACGGGCACTCAACTTCTTTGGTCAACCATGGCGAGGCCTGTTCTGAGTGGAACCTGTCCCGTTAAACTGCCGTATGGTCTTGGTCACCATGCTGCAGCTCAGTTTCAGGGTCTTGGCAATCTTCTTATAGCCTAGGCCCGTGATGGCGAACCTATGGCACACGTGCCCAAAGTGGCATGCAAAACCATGTTGCCCAGCACATGTGGCCTTGCCTGTTTGTCTTCTGGGTTTCTGGCACACATGCGTGTGTGACGATCAGCTGTCCTTTGCGCGCGCGGCAGTGCCAAAAACCGGTGTGCGCATGCACACCAGCCAGCTGATTGTCAGGTGCACATGCATGGCAGAACCCGGAAGTTTGGCTTTTCTGGAGCACGATCCCTTCACGCACACAGCAGTGGCGAAAACTGGTCTGCACATGTACTCTGGCCAGCTTTCGGTGCCAAAAAGATTTGCCATCACTGGCCTAAGCCATCTTTATGTAGAGCAACAATTCGTTTTTTCAGATCCTCAGAGAGTTCATTGCCATGAGGTGCCACGTTGAACTTCCAGTGACCAGTACGAGAGAGTGAGAGCGATAAAACCAAATTTAACACACCTGCTCCCCCTTCACACCCGAGACCTTGTACCACTAACGAGTCACATGACACCAGGGAGGGAAAATTATCACTTAGGGGTGTACTCACTTTTGTTGCCACCAGTTTAGACATTAATGGCTGTGTGTTGCGTTATTTTGAGGGGACAGCCCATTTACACTGTTATGCAAGCTGTATACTCACTACTTTACATTGTAGCCAACTGTCATTCCTTCAGTGTTGTCGCATGAAAAGAGATACTTAAATATTTGCAAAATGTGACGGGGTGTACTCACTTCTGTGACATACTGTATATACTGCCCAGAGGTGGTATTGAGCCGGTTCAGACCGATTCTGGTGAACCGGTAGGGGAAATTTTACCTGGTTTGGAGAACCAGCAAATACCACCTCTGGCTGGCCCCGCCCCTACCTGCCCACCCACCCAGTCGCCACTCGGCCCGGCCCGCCCACTCACTGCTCGCCCTGCCCGTCTGCTCGCCCCGCTCCGCCCAGTCACTCCTCACCTCCTATGCAGCACACTGGGGCCTCACTTCCCCATGTGCACAGTCTCTGCTCTGCGGCTTGCCTGCCTAAACTGCCTTCCCAAGCGGTGCCTGCACCCCAACTGAGTGGCCCTTATCTGGCTGCTTACAGGTAAGTCTCCGAGTCACGGTAGCCCCCTCCACCATCCCTGGAGTTTGCCGCAGCCCCCACCCCCTGTCCCCACCAGCACTGCGGCTCCATTGCGTGCTGGCTGGGAGAACGGGCAAGCCTCTTCCTGGCTAATGTGGCAATGTAGCCTCCCAGCCAGGGGGGAGAGCATTCTCCCCGCCAGCGCAGCCATGCGGCTTCCTGGCCCTAGCTGCATGGCCACGTTAGCCAAGAAGAGGCTTGCCTGCCTGGCCGGGAAGCTGCATGGCCACACTGGCTGGGAGGACACTTGCCCCACGTGATGCTGCTCACTTGCCTGGCCAGTGTCAGAAGAGAGGGAGGCAGAAAAGTTCGGCCAAGTCTTCTCCTCCTTCTCGGCATCAAACATACTCACAGAGCAAACACACACAGTCGCAGACACCTCACGGCGCCGGGACCTTCTGAGAGGAGACGGTGCATGGGCACGCAGCACCAACTCCTCACAGAAGGTCCCGGCGCCGTGTTTGCTCACACACTTTAAGGCCGAGAAGGAGGAGAAGACTTGACTGAACTTTGGAAGAACTTTGCCCAAGACTTCTCATGTATTCAGGGGCTACACCTCTCCCAACGATGAGTTTGGCAGCGATCTAAGGAAACGTCTTCCAGTTCTTCAAGATCAACTTTAAGAGCACCCCCATGGAAGAAGCCAAGAAGCCAAGAGCAAAAGTAGCAGTGGCGTGGGCGACATGGGTGTGTGTCCCTCCACAAGGAGTATGAAGGGAGGCAGACACCGCACCTCTGAGGAAAAGAGGAGGCGGCGAAGCCCTGGCTGTCACCCACCCCTGTCACCCTCACTGCTGCTACTTTTGCTCTCAGCAGGCAGGCTTTTATTTTGTCAGCCCAAGGGTGGCGGGGGTGTGTGAAAGGTACGTAGCAAATCACCCTGTCTCTGCAGCATCGGTCATGTGACTGCGTGGGCATGGCCAGTTCGATGTCACTCACAGCAAGGTGCCACCCCACCTTACTGTGAGTGATGTCGAGTTGGTTACACCCACTCAGTCACATGACCCCACCAAGCCACACCCACCAAGCCACACCCACAGAACCGGTAGTAAAAGAATTTGAATCCCACTACTGATACTGCCTCGTTGTGCTTTACAGCACTCTCTGGGCAGTTTACAACATCACCAACAATCTGAGTTCTCATTTTATCAACCTCAGAAGAATGGAAAGCTGAGTCAACCTTGAGCCAGTCAGAATCAAACTCCTGGCTATGGGTAGAGTTTGTCTGCAGTACTGCATTCTGGCCACTGTGCCACCACAGACTTATATCTATTTGAAACTGAGTTTGCATTTTATATAAAATCTTCATTTATTTCAACTATGTGGAGGAGTTTCCCCTTGTTTAGCAACTAGTTATACTGAAGAGGAATACTTATGGATAAAATCACCTCTGAAGCTTTTACACTGACACCAACTTGGCCAGCCTTATAAATCTTTAAATAAACTATTACAGTAAATGCAATAGAAATGGTTAATGTTTGACTTCTGGGGAAGCAGTGGCTGACTGAAGATAGCTCCATTTTCACAGAACCAAAGATCTCAGCAAAAAGAGGAGCCGCTGAATCAGGGGTGAAATGCTCCCGGTTCAGACCGGCTCGGTCGAGTAGGTAGTGATGGCGGCGGGCAGTTTGGAGAACTGGTAGCAAAAATCCCTTCCCCCCCAGCCTCCAGCTTGCTTACCTTCGCACGCCTGCCTTGCTTCGCTTGCTGTAATCCCTGCGATCCATTGCATCAGCAAGCAACTGAATCTCCCTGCCTGCAATCAAGCTCATCGGTGAGCAGCTCTATCTGCCTGCCTGCTTGCCTGCCTGTAAATTTTTTCCCCCCTTTGGGAGCTTTAAAAAAAAATAGTTAATTGGGGGTTTTTTAGTTGTTCTTTTTTTAGACCTAGCCATTTAAAGTTTAGGAAGTTTTAAATTTAGCTGCTTTTATATAAAAATAAAAATAAAATAAAATAA
>WNWU01002907.1:0-11253 GCA_012654045.1 Ptyas mucosa | reverse complement strand
TCAGCTGGGATCATCAGAGGCTTTTCAAAGCATTTTTTTCTGCAACCTCTTGGCCGAAGAGGTGGTAAAAAAAATGCTTTGAAAAGTCTCTGACGATCCCAGCTGAATTGCCTGATCGTCAGAGAGGCATTTTTTAAAAAGCCTCTCTGACGATCCCAGCTGAGGGCAGCTACATCCCTTCACTAACCTGCTTTCCAGCTCTGTTCTCTGCCGCCGCATGCAGGGGAAGAAAAATAGTCTGTGGGACTAGGGTAAAAAAAAAAGTTCAGACCTTCCAACTTTGCGAGATCTTTTTTTTTTCCATGAGAAGTTGGAAGGTCTGAACTTTTTTTTTTACCCTAGTCCCACAGACTACTTTTCTTGCCCTGCATGTGGCGGCGAAGAAGGGACCTGGAAAGCAGGTTAGTGAAGGGATGTGGCTGCCCTGGGGGTGGTCTTTTCACTTTTCACTAAGTGTAAACGTGTGTGTGTGTGTGTTGGGGAGTGGAGTGGAGCTCTTTCCGAGTCTTCTCGCTGCCCTGAAAATACACAGCAATCTCTGTATCTTTCACCGGCTGGGTTGTGTGTGTATTTGCTGACAACCTTCAAATTGCACTTTTCTCCCTCAGGAAGAGCTCCACTCCCCAACACAGACACACACAAACACACACGTTTACACTTAGTGAAAAGTGAAAAGACACACACAGGAATCAAGAGGCTTTCTCTCTCTCTTCTCCCACCTCCCGTGCTATGCTGCTATGCGTTGATTGGAACAGGCCTTTTTATTTTCCCCTCCCTTCTGCAAAGGAGACACAACACATGCTACACATTCAACCGGTATATCAAGCCATTATTCTCTCTCCCAAAGGAGCCCCTTAAACAAAACAGAGTGAGCACTGGGATGGATTATCCCTGTCCGCCCCTCTCACCCAACACCCCAAAACTTTGTTGTGGCCCCCCTTTTGCTCCCCTCCCTGGCATTCCTGAGGAAGCATCAAGAATTCCCTGGCCCTGGCTCATCAACGGTGGGGCAGGACTCTGCAAATTTCTCACCTCCCCACCCCGGTTTATCAATCTATGGGCGGCTGTGGATTGCCCTCCTTATTTTCTGGCCACTTTGGTCTCCTTCCTGCCCCCTTCCGCTCCCGATGCCTGTCAAGAATTTTTTTGGGGAAAGCAGAGCCCGGCCACGGAAGGGGTGGCACAGAAAGTGAAGGCACCCTCTTCCTTTGCTTGCTCTTTTGTTCTTCTTTCACTCGACCAAACACTTTTCACCCGGATGGAGAAATGACGGAGATTCAAAGCTTCATGTGCTTGCAAAGGGGATGGTTTGAAACGAAGTGATTAGGTCCATTTCGAAGCATCCCCTCTGCAAGCACACGAAGCTTCGTCTCCCTCTAGGTGAAAAGTGTGATCAGAGGCAATCCCAATGTGCCACTCACTCCGTCCCACCATCTCTCGGCTTCCCTGTGGCTGCGCCGAACAGGCATTCGCACAGGGCGTTGGAATCGCCTGCCTCCCCCATCCTCCATGCCTCTGCTTCTGCCTGCTGCCAGTGCTGACGCGCAAGCCTCCCGCGAGCCTGTGAGTCAGGCAGCTATGCAGCATGTCTGGATTGCCTATCTTCTCTCCCACCCCTGCCTCTGCCTCCACGCTCGAAATTAATGGCATTTGTGCTGTGCCAAGCGGCCGGTGGGCTGCGACTGCAGCTGGACACCATCGGCCCCCACATGCTCGACACCTCTCATGCTGGCCACACCCATCCCCCTGGGCTTATTTTCAGGGTAGGGCTTATATTAGGCCCACCCCAAAAAATCAGGCTAGGGCTTGTTTTCGGGGTGGGTCTTATTTTTGGGGAAACATGGTAGCTTCCTTCAGAAGTCTATAATAAATAGTTATTCATTCATTCATTCCTTGGCTGCCTCCTATGATTCAATATACTGTATATTATTTGGGCTGCAAAAATGGAATGCTTCCTGAAGGCTAAAGAGTTCTGGGATATTGTTATTAATCTACCCCAGGCACCATTAGCAGCAGCAGATCAAAGGCAGCATGATAAGGCACTGCCCTACATCATCTTAAATTTAGAAGATGAACAATCCCTTGAATGTAGCTGATTTAAAAACTGCAAAGGAGTTTTGGCTGAAATTGAGAAGTGTGCATGTGAGTGTGTCAGTATGCAATATTGTGCAATTATCGAGACAATTATACAGAGCCCGGTTGATGCCACAAGAGAGTGTGGAGAAGCATTTCCTGCATATGCAGACTCTGTTTATTGAGTTGGAACAGCGTGGAATGCAGATTCCTGAATCTCAGAAGGTGCTGTTGGTGTTAAATAGTCTTGATGAAACATGGGACATTGTTTCAGCTGTTTTTGAGTGCAAACTGGAACAGGACTTACGAATGGAAGCCCTTAAAGCCTGTTTGATTTCTGAAGAAAACAAATGCCATTTTAGAAAAAGCCATGAGGAGAAATTCCTGAGGTGGGGGCCCAAGGAGCAGAAAGAGAAAAGCAACAGACAGGATGTCTGCAAAGGCCAGAGTAATAGAAGGGATCGGATTACAGCCCAGTAAAGTTTTTCTAAGAAGAAAGAAACAGAACAGCAACAACAGCAGTGGTCCATCTGTGGTGATAAGACTCATTTAAAGAAAGACTGTTTGCAAGGAAGAAAAACAACAGATGGACAAACTGCTGTTGCAAAAGTTAGCTATTGTAATAGCAGAGACAAATGGTTAATAGATAGTGGGGCTAGTCAAACAATTGTTAATAATTCTAAATTGTTTTTCAGAATGGATCCAGCTAGAGGAGATGCAGTAGCCTTAGTAAATGGCCAGAAGGCTAAAGTCACAGGAAAAGGCAGTGTGCTGATTCCATGTCTGGAGGAAAAGTTTAGTAACATATTATGTGTGCCTGAAATGGAGCATAATTTACTGAGTGTCTCTAGTCTAGACAAACAAGGTTTTGAGACCACATTTGTAAATGGGAAGTGTCTCATAAAAAGAAATGGGAGTGTATGTGCACAGGGCATAAAACAGGATAATCTTTATGTGTTGCAGGGACAAAAGGTTCAATGTGCCCAAACATTTGGAAATGTGGCACAACATGATTCATGTGTTCATCTCTTGCACACAAAGCTTGGCCATGCCAGCTTCAGAGTTTTGCAAAAGATGCAGCAGTTTGGAGAAGGGTTAAACTTAAAAGGGTGTAAGGCATACTTGGACTGTGCAGTATGTAAATCATTAAAGTCCAAGGCATTCCCAGTGAGCAAGAGTAGCACAAGGCAGACAACAAGAGCTCTAGAGCTGGTACATGCAGATTTGGTTGGGCCAATGCAGGCCAGTTTGGGAGGAGCAAAGTATGCGCTGGTCATTGTAGATGACTACAGCAGATTTGGGTTCTGCTATTTACTAAACAGTAAAATAGAGGTGCTACAGAAATTTAAGCAATGGGTAAGCTTCGTAGAAAGAAGATATAAACAACAAGTATGTCAGCTGCAAACTGACAGAGGTTCAGAATTCATGCCAGCAAGTTTTTAACAGTGGTTGGGACAGTTAGGAATAAAACACAGATGCACAAATCCGTACACAGCAGCTGAGAATGGTGTAGTTGAGAGGCAGATTGTTGTCTTACAAACAATGAAGGACTCACTGCTGGAGGATTCTGGTTTGAGCAGGTCATATTGGGATGAAGCCATGTTGACTGCTAATTATTTAATCAATAGGCTGTGGAGTTCCTCTTTTAATGATACTCCAAATGCTGTGCTATATGGGAGAAAACTATCTCTGGTACATTTAAGGGTGTTTGGAAGCAATGCATGGGTGCATATTCCAAAAGCAATCAGGAGAAAAGGTCAACGAAAGGCTAGAAAGCTCAGGTTTACAGGCTATGAGCCTGGCTCAAAGAGCTATCGCTTTAGCGATGGGAGCAAAAGAATAGTGATTTCAAGGTCTGCTAGCTTTGCAGAGCAAAATTGGAACAGAATTGATGCAAATTTTTGGAATGATCCACTTAGTGATGGTAACTCACTTAGTGACGGTGTTAGCATTCAGGGAGGAGAAACTGAAAGAGAGCAAGAAAAGGAGTCAGGAGAAGAGGATGACTCAAATATGAAGCAAGAGAGGGCTGAAACACAAGAGCAGTCAATGCCGCACAGGTCAGAGTGATGGAACAAGGGGATTCCACCTGACAGGTATTCTGCTAGTGAAGTTAAGATGTGTAATGTGTGGTATGAGCCAAGAAACTATGAGCCTGGTATGAGCCTGGTTTAGCTCAGCAGACTAAAAGCATAGTGATCAACACCAGCTGTCTGCAATTACTGTAAGTTCGAATCTCACCAGGCTCAAAGTTGACTCAGCCTTCCATCCTTTCTAAGGTAGGTTAAATGAGGACCCAGTTTGTGGGGGCAATAAGCTGACTTTGTATAAATATACAAAAGTATGAAGGCTATTGCTTAACGCATTGTAAGCTGCCCTGAGTCTCTGGAGAAGGGCGGCATATAAATCAAATTAAAAAACAAAACAAAAAAAACCTTTCAGGAAGTATTGGCATTATCCAAAGTTGAACAAGTAAAGTGGAAAGAAGCCATGGACAAAGAAATGAAATCCATGGGTGAACATAAAGTGTTCACATATATGACTTTGCCACAAGGTTGCAAAGCCATAGGATGTAAGTGGGTGTACAAAAAGAAAGTACTACCCAACAATGAAGTACAATATAAGGCAAGAAAAGAAAAATGTGCACTATGATCAGATATTCGGGCTAACTGTAAAGAGTGAAAGCATAAGCTGGCACTAGCGTTGGCAGCGGCACATGGCCATAAAATTTGGCATTTTGATATAACCACAGCATTCCTCAATGCAGAATTAGAGGAAGAAATTTATATGGTTCAAGCACCTGAGTATGCAAGTAAAAAGCCTGACACTGTATATAAATTGAACAAGGCCATTTATGGGCTGAAGCAGTCAGCCAGGAATTGGAATATCTGTTTAGATATGGCATTAAAGGGTCTTGGGTTCAAGAGTTGCAAGGCTGATGGTTGCATATATACTGGAAAGTTACAAGGTGGGGATTGTCAATTATTAGCATTTGTGGATGATCTTTGTTTCATTGCAAAGGATTTGTCACAGGTAAAAGAATTTGCTAATCAATTAGAGAAAAAAATTGAATTGAAAGATTTGGGTGAAATACAAAACTATCTTGGTGTAGAGCAGGGGTGGGTTCTACTTACCTTTACTGCCGGTTTGCATCGCGCCTGAGTGCGAGTGCTCTTCTGCACATGCACAGAAGCTTCTGCAACTGCGTAGATCACTTATGATGACATCCAGGTGAGTGGGTGGAGCCTCCTGCTGGTTTTACTATTGGTTCTTGTGAACCAGTTGGAACCGGGGGCAACCCACCACTGGTGTAGAGATACAAAAAATTGAGAAAGGTGGTTATGTTCTCAGTCAAAGAAGGAAAATTGAACAGCTGTTAGAGAGATACAACATGAAGGATTGTAATTCTGCTCCAACACCTATGAGCACAGATTTTCACAACAATAAGGGTGAGGACAAAAGTGAAGCCTGTGATTGTCACTGCGTTCTTGTATTTCCCAGCTGAGCTCTCATTTTTGGACTAATAGACTTACTGTAGTTTTGCCAAGTTTTGTTATCAGTATTAAGTGCGCATGCCTACATATTTTCTCACATTCCTTTTCTAGCCTTCTTACTCCTTTGTTCTCTCTGCCAAGAGGTCCGGCAGGAACGCTGCCAAAGATGTAGCCAATCAGCTAATAAGAATTATCTTTATTTTTACTTTTACAATAAAATGAGTCTTCTTAGAAATACGTCTTCGGGTTTTATTTTCTTAATGTATACTTTCGAGGAGAAGCCATGGTCCAAACCTCTAACCAGGGTGTGATTATCCCAGAGCCAGGATGGGATCAATCAACTCCCTGACACCGATCAAGAGATATATCAGTCAGCAATAGGGAGTTTGTTATATCTGTCACAGTGGTCCAGACCAGACATAGCTTGTGCAGTAAGCATCTTGAGTCGCTTTACTGCTGCACCAACACAATTGCATTGGATGGGTGTAAAAAGGATTCTCAGGTATTTGAAGGGAACTGTGAATTTGGGTCTTCAAATACAGGACTCTGAAGAATTAAAATTGAAATGTTATGTTGACAGTGATTATGCCAATGATGTAAAAACTAGAAAATCCAGGGTTTCCAGTGACGACATTGTGGCAGTGCAGAGGAAAGAGGACGATCTCCGTCCTTTAACTCTTGATTTTTTCACAATTGGAGAGCCTGGAGAGCCACGCGAAATAAAGGGGAAGCCTGGGGAGTAGCGAGGTGAAAGGCGATCATGCACTGCAATGAAAGGAAACCCCTTAAACCTGGCGTGAAAGCGTCTGTTATTGCGAGATGGCAGACCCGAGGCCATGACTAGTCGCAGACAATGCAGAAGCAAGGATATATTTAACAGACTGTGTCATTGAAGTGAGTAAAAATATCTCAAAACTGTAATAGAAGAGAAGAGCCTAAAGAAAGAGTAAGTCCTTGATTTTTGGTGAAAGAAGGAAGCTCAATTTGTGAGGGAATCCTCAAAGCAAGCGGCGACCCAGTGGGAAGAGCTGTGAGTCAGCAAATTAAAATAACTAAAGATTGAGAGAAGGGAGACAAAGAACTTTGTGGCAAGAGCTTTAGGAGGAGAGGAGCAGCAAGAAAGTGGCTGGGAGAGGATTGGAAGGTGTAATTTAAAACCCAGAATGAAGAGAGTGAAAATAGAGGAAAGAGAAAAGGGAGATGGTACAGCAAAGACGAGAGATGGCGGAGTGAGCAAGACGAGACGATGGGTGACAGACAACTAGAAGGCGGAGAAAAATTGGTGGTCCAGGAGAGCAGCGAGAAAAGTGAAAAAATCAAAGGAAAGCAAACTGAGATGGAGAAGGAGCAGTACGTAGCAGAAGGTTGGAGAAAGTAAAAGAGACAGAGAGAGGACGAGACATGGTGGCAAGAGTGACAGGAGTGGATTGGTGGCAGACAGAGGAAGATTGGAGAAGGAAGCTGCCTCCTTAGAGAAACTGTGAGCCGAGTAGGAGGAAAAAAAGAAAGTGAACTGTGTTGGAGAAGAAGAGAGGTTCAGGAGTGGAAGAGAAAGGAGGGACAGTGGATATAGAAGAGAAAGAAAAACGAAGAAATGGAGGTTCGGAGAGAAAGTGTGAAATTAATAGGCTGCTAGCTAAATAAGGAAATATTAAAGGGATTAAATGTATAGGCTATATATAGATACTTAATATACAGATAAGTTATAATAATAATTGATTTAGAGTTATAAATATATTTTACTTACAATTTAACTGACTGATAGTTATATATATATATATATATATATATATATATGTATACACACACACATATACAGTTGCAAGAAAAAGTATGTGAACCCCTTGGGATTACGTGGAATTTTGCATGAATTGGTCATAAAATGTGCTCTGAACTTCATCTAAATCACAACAATAGAAGAACACAGTCTGCTTAAAATAATACTACACAAACATTAGATGTTGCCATGGTTTAATTGAACATAACATGTAAACATTCACAGTGCAGGGAGGAAAAAGTATGTGAGCCCCTAGCCTAATCACTTCTCCAAGAGATAATTGGAGCCAGGAGTGAGCCAACCTTGACTCCAATCAGTGTGATGATATTGGATGTGTTGCTGACAGCTGTCCTGCCCTTTAAAAACACACACCTGTTTTGGATTTACTAGTTTCAAGAAGCACTGTCTGATGTGAACCATGCCTCGCAGAAAAGAGCTCTCAGAAGACCTACGATCAAGAATTGTTGACTTGAATGAAGCTGGAAAGGGTTACAAAAGTATCTCCAAAAGCCTTGATGTTCATGTGTCCACGGTAAGACAGACTGTCTACAAATGGAGAAAGTTTAGCACTGTTGCTACTCTCCCTAGGCGTGGTCGTCCTGTAAAAATGACTGCAAGAGCACTGTGCAGAATGCTTCATGAGGTAAAGAAGAATCCTAGAGTGTCAGCTAAAGACCTACAGAAATCTCTGGCACATGCTAACATTTTTGTTGACACATCTACAATAAGGAAAACATTAAACAAGAATGGAGTACATGGGAGGACACCACGGAGGAAGCCATTGCTGTCCAAAAAAAATATTGCAGCACATTTGAAGTTTGCAAAAGAGCACCTGGATGTTCCACAGCACTACTGGCAAAATATACTGTGGACAGATGAAACCAAAATTGAGTTGTTTAGGAAGAACACGCAACACTATGTGTGGAGAAAAAAAGGCACAGCACACCAACATCAAAACCTCATCCCCACTGTAAAACATGGCGGAGGGAGCATCATGGTTTGGGGTTGCTTTGCTGCCTCAGGGCCTGGACGGATTGTTGTCATTGATGGGAAAATGAATTCCAGAGTTTATCAAGACATTTTGCAGGAAAACGTACGACCATCTGTCTGCCAACTGAAGCTCCGCAGAGGATGGGTGATGCAACAGGACAATGACCCAAAGCATACAAGGGGATATAGACATGGAACCCTTGTCATGGTCAGACCACTCGCTCCTTCGCCTAGATCTTCAAACTGCTGCACCCCGCCGCAGGGAGGCGGAGCCTATAAGATGGGTCCGCCCCAGGCGCCTGATGGATTCTGATAGATTCCAGATGGAGCTTGGGCCATTTCCTGCTTCAACCGGGAGTGCGGGAGGACCCCCTGGAGGGCAGGGCTGAGGATTTCGGACGATATCTGTATGACAAAATCGCTCAGATCCGACGGGATTTGGACTCTGACTGGGTAGATCCGGGCAGGATGACGAGGAATAGTCTTGAGAGCGTTATCTGGGAGGAGTTTGACCTTGTGACTCTGGACGACGTGGACAGGATGTTGGGGAGACTTAATGCGACCACATGTTTATTGGACCCGTGTCCCTCCTGGTTAGTACTGGCTTCCCGGGAGGTTACACGAGGCTGGCTCCAGGGAATTATTAACGCTTCGTTGAGTGAGGGTCACTTCCCCGCTGCCTTGAAAGAGGCGGTGGTGAGGCCTCTCCTCAAGAAGCCCTCCCTGGACCCGGCAGTATTGGCTAACTATCGTCCTGTCTCCAACCTTCGCTTTGTGGCGAAGGTTGTTGAGAGTGTGGTTGCACGACAGTTTCCACAATTCCTGGAGGAAACGTCCTATCTGGATCCGTTCCAGTCGGGTTTCAGGCCTGGTCACAGCACGGAAACGGCATTGGTCGCATTGGTTGATGATCTCTGGAGGGCTCGGGACAGAGGTTGTTCCTCTGTTCTGATCCTATTAGATCTCTCAGCTGCTTCTGATACCATTGACCATGGTATCATGCTGCATCGGTTGGAAGAGTTGGGGATGGGGGGCACCGTTCTACGGTGGTTCTCCTCCTTTCTCTCCAACCGGTCGCAGTTTGTGTTGACAGGGGGGCAGAGGTCGACCTCGAGGCCTCTCATTTGTGGAGTGCCACAAGGGTCGGTCCTCTCGCCCCTTCTATTCAACATTTATGTGAAGCCGCTGGGTGAGATCATCCGTGGTTTTGGGGTGAGATATCATCAGTACGCTGATGACACCCAGCTGTACATCTCCACCCCAGACCACCCCAACGATGCCCTTGAAGTGATGTCCCAGTGCCTGGAAGCTGTACGGAGCTGGATGGGGAGGAACAAGCTCAAGCTCAACCCCTCCAAGACTGAGTGGCTGTGGTTCCCGGCATCCCGATATAGCCAGCTGACGCCATCGCTGACTATCGGGGGCGAGTCTTTGGCCTCCATGGAGAGGGCGCGCAATCTGGGAGTCCTCCTGGATACGCAGCTGTCCTTAGAGGAACATCTGACAGCTGTAGCCAGGGGGACCTTTCATCAGGTATGCCTGATTCGCCAGTTGCGGCCCTTTCTTGATTGGGATTCCGTGTGCACGGTCACTCATGCCCTCGTCACCTCTTGCCTGGACTACTGTAACGCTCTCTACATGGGGCTCCCCTTGAGGAGCACCCGGAGGCTCCAACTGGTCCAGAATGCGGCCGCGCGGGTAATTACGGGGGCTACATGGCGCTCCCGCATAACACCGCTCCTGCGCGAGCTGCACTGGCTCCCAGTGGTCTTCCAGGTGCGCTTCAAGGTGTTGGTTACCACCTTTAAAGCGCTCCATGGCATAGGGCCCAGTTATCTACGAGACCGCCTTCTGCCACCGACAACCTCCCATTGACCCGTGCGCTCCCACAGAGAGGGTCTCCTCGGGGTGCCATTAGCCAAGCAATGCAGGCTGGTGACCCCCAGGGGGAGGGCCTTCTCTGTGGGGGCCCCCACCCTCTGGAATCAGTTGCCCCCTGAGATAAGAAGAATCCATGACCTCCGTGCCTTCCGCCGTGCCCTTAAAACATTTTTTTTCCAACAAGCCGGGCTGGCCTAAGCAAAACCTTTTAAGCAATTTTAAATTGGGGTTTTTTTAAATTTTGGAGCCAATTTAGATATTCTTTTTAATTTGTTCTTAATGTTTATATTATGTGTTTTTACTTGGTTGTACACCACCCTGAGTCCCCAGGGAGAAGGGCAGTATAGAAATCTAAAATAAATAAATAAATAAAATAAAATACAAGTAATTCAACAAAAAAAATGGCTTAAACAGCACAGAATACACCTTCTGGAGTGGCCCAGTCAGAGTCCTGACCTCAACCCTGTCAGGGTGGCATTCAAACCCTGTTCCCCTCCTGGGGTAATTGCACTTAATTAGAGGTGGATCGTGGCTTTTCTCTTGAAGCTTACTTGATAAGCAAAATAAATCCGAGATATATTCTAAGAAACTCATTTTATTGTAAAGAAAATAAAAAAACATCTTACTAGCTAATTAGTTATATTTTGGCAGTGTTCCTGCTGGACCTCTTGGCAGAAGAACAAAAGAAAGAAAAATTAGAAGAAGATGAAGGAATGCTGACATGCGCAGTTAATACTGATAAGAAATTCTGAGCATCTACGGAAAGTGGCAGAGTTCAAGTACAGCTGGCAAATTAAAAAACGCAGTGACAAACCCAATTGAAATGCTGTGGCATGATCTTAAGAGAACGATTCACACCAGACATCCCAAGAATATTGCTACACTGAAACAGTTTTGTGAAGAGGAGTGGTCCAAAATTACTCCAGAATGTTGTGCAGGTCTGATCTGCAACTACAGAAAACGTTTGGTTGAGGTTATTGCTGCCAAAGGAGGGTCAACCAGTTATTAAGTCCAAAGGTTCACATACTTTTTCCTCCC
>WNWU01002902.1:0-15705 GCA_012654045.1 Ptyas mucosa | reverse complement strand
TGTATAAAAGAAGTGTTTAATTGCATTTGAGGACCTATTGGCTGCTTGCAATGTTTGCTCCAGGTGTGCCTTCCATGTCCCTTGCGAGTGGAAGACCACCCCAAGATATCTAAATGTTCTAACCTGTTCCAATCTGTGTCCTTCAATTTTCCAAGAGTATTGTCTGGGTCTTTTAGCAAAAACTAAAATTTTTGATATATCAAAATTAAGGACCAATTTGTTCTGTCTACAGAAGCCAAGTGTTGCCCTAATTGCTCTCTTCAGTGCTATGGGCGTTTGTGAAATTATAGCAGCATCGTCAGCATAAAGGACAATCGGGATTTTGCATTGTGCTATGTTAGGAGGATGTAGGTCAGGGTTCTGTAAGAGATCAATCAGGGGGTTAATATAGAAATTAAAAAGGGAGGGGGACAGGATGCAGCCTTGCCGTACCCCTTTTTGAACCCTTAGTGGGCCAGTTAGAGTCCCTTGAGGATTACACCTCACTTTCAAGGTGGAATTGGCATACAATTTTTGTATGAGAAAAAGGAGACGTTTATCGATTGTAGTGGATTCTAATTTCTCCCATAGTGTGTTCCTGGATATTGAATCAAAGGCCTGCTTAAAATCAAGGAAAGCCATGTAGAGGGAGGATTTTTTTTTGTGTGGGTATATTTTTGCACCAGATGGTGAAGTATCAGGATATGATCTACCGTAGATCTTCCTTTTCTAAAACCGGCTTGTTCATCCTTGATTATCTCTCCTGAAATTAGCCAATCCTGGAGTTTATAGTTTCGGTGTTTAGCATACAATTTACTAATAACACTCAAAAGGCTAATGGGTCTATAATTTCCTGGATCATTTCTATTACCCTTTTTATAGATTGGTATAATAATTGCTAATCCCCACTCTCTTGGCATATGGCCCGTTTTATCTATAAATGTAAACAGTGATGCTAAAAGTGGGGCCCACCAACTGGTGCTCTTTTTGATTATTTCTGGGAGGACATTATCAGCACCAGGTGCCTTATTAGTCTTGAGGGCTTTGATCAGCCGGGATACCTCTTCTGGTGTTACAGGGGGCCAGTAAGCAGTTTGGTCCAAACTAATTTGGCTCTCCTTACTTACATAGTCGGGGTCTGTATATAGGTCTCTAAAATATTCTTCCCAGGCCTGAATCGGTACCTGATTAGTTGGGGGTAGGGGGGATTTCCCCAATCCTCTGGTGATGTACCAAAAGAGGGATGTATTTTTTGTCCTGACTGATGTAATTAATCTCTGCCAAGACTCCTTCAAAGCCGCACTTTTCTTTTCTTTTAGGAGGGTCTTATATTGTGCTTTCAACTGTTTTAAGAAGTGAGTGTGTTCCGGTGGGACTGCGACATCGCCGGACGCTTCTTTTTGAAGCGGCAGCCCAGGGCTCCGTAGAACTGCAAGAACAGCGACTATCGGCTGTCTTGTGGTTTGAAAACTTTCCCCCTGGTATGAGGGGGGAAAGTGAGTAGACGGGTGGGGTAGAGCTCCCTGAGAGTGCCAGATTTTACCCATAATCTGGTGCTCGAAGATGAGAGCTCCCCGTTAAGCCTGTTAGTACTCCGGACCCTGGATGCCTCTGCTTTGCAGAGCTAGATGTCGTTACCATCCCAGCAACTAACTTTAAACAAATATTCTTTGAATCAAGCTGGCGGAGCACAAGCGGTATGAATGAAACAGCAAGTATTTTTTTTTCTTTTAACTCCAAAGATTTACTTTCTTTAAAAGATTCTTTCTAAGCTGAAAGTGAAAGCAAGATGGCGTTTGAGTTTTAACGGGGCGTGAAGAAGTGAAAGCTAAAAGTAATTATTGACAAGCCCCTGTTTGAAACGTAAAACTCCTTTTTGAAAAGTGGATGAAACAAGAAAGGATGTAATAATAATAATTGAAGCAGCAATACAAATTACAAATTGTAAAGGGTCTTTTTTTTTCTTTTTGATATTCTTTTTTTTCTTTTTTTTCCTGTCCTTCTGGAAGGGAAGGAAGAAGGGGGGCAAGATGGCTGGTCTTTCTGAAAGCAAAGAAAGCAAAGAAGGGTTAACTAACCCTCAGATATGGTTTGATTTTGAGGAAGCTTGGAATTAAATTACCTCTGCTTTATTGGAAAGAATTGATACTATATTTCAAGCTTCTCAAGCTGGAAACAATGAAATACATGGAAATACTGAGTTGCAATCTAGCAGTGGGGGATTGAATGAAGAGTTGGGAGACGGAAAAGAACAAAAACAGACCATAGCAGTTTTTACTGAGGAGAGAAAGATGAATGCTGTGCAGAATAAGGAGCAAGAAATTTTGGAAGTTGATGAGATTTTGGTTACACGAACTTTTCTTTTATAAAACTCAATCTGCATTTAAAGAGCTGTTTCCAGAAGAAGTTACATTTCTGCAAAAATTTTATAAAATGCAATCCCAAAAACTGCAAAATTTTACTGGAGTTAAAAAAGGCACAGGGATCAAAGTTAAGAAGAAAGTTCGTAAAAAGGAAAAGAAGAAAGACTGGAAAAATGGAAAATAACCCTGCTTGACGAGATGATGGTCCTTAAAAAGTATTGTTTAACTGTTTAAAGATTTTGAACTTTTGGAAAAAAAAAACAGACAGCGGTTTAATGCCAGTTAACTAAGCGATGAGCGACGATGAGGAGGCAACCTACAGCTGTATTGGAATATTTTGAGAAGAATAAACAGATCACAGCAATGCTGGTGTGTTGGGCTGTGAAATATGCCCTGACTTGAATGATTTGGAATATTTTATTAAGGACTGTAATAAATTTGGACTTAATTGCAATCGCAGAAGTTTTATTGAATATAGCAAATTGGAGTTTCCTGTTTGATGGTAATAAATATAAGGCAAAAGGACTATGGACCTAGGGCAATTGCAGCTGATCTGGTGGTTTCCCTAATACGTCTGATGAATTTATTAATCTAATTTTTGACTGGATTTGATGGATACCATTTCAAATATAATTATAAAGTCACTCGGGGGGGGTTATATAAAGAAGCAATTTTTATTTAGGTGGGTAGACGCAAATGAAGATATCTTATATGCTGTTGGAAGATGTGAAGACAAGAAGATTAGCAACTGGTTTAATCTAGTATGAAGAATTTAAATGATTGATAAAGTTCTTAAATGATGTTCTTAGTTGATTTGTTAATATGTATTGATAAATTAATAAGAGGTTTGATTATTAATTAAAAAAATTATTATTATTATTATTTTTATTAAGTGTTTTAATCATAATTGGACCTTGATGGTTTAAAAGTGGAGGACGGAAGAGTTTATATAGTATTTTATTTTAAATCTGGGGTTTTTGAATGAGGGTTTCCTTTTTTGTTGTTGTTGTTTTTTTTTTTTGTTTTAAATGAAAGAAGTTATAAAATATTTTGTTAAATTGTATAGACCTAATAATTTGTTAAGTAACAATTAGCTAAATTGAGTAATGATAGGTTTGATTAGGTAATACTTAATTGTTTTATTAACTGCTGTAATTATAAATGGATATTAATTTTGTTGAATTAGATGGAATAAGGAGAAAGAAGACTTGCTTTCCTTTTATCTATTTGTTTAATGATTATGATTATGATAAGTGTGAAATGGAGTTTAATTTAGAGAATTTGAGCTGTATTTTATCTTGTATTTGCTCTGGGAAGTCGGGGGGGTGGTTGGGGAGGGGGGAGAAAATGTATGTAAAACTTTTAAAACTTTTTCAATAAAAAAAAAGAAGTGAGTGTGCTCCTCAGAAGGGTCATTTTTACTTATTCTGTATTCCTTATTATATATTCTTTTTAATTGCATGCAATCTCTATCAAACCATTTTTTGTTCTTTAAAACTGGCTTTTTGGAGTGAGCTAGTATTCTCTTAGTGAGAACCAACTTCAAATTTGAGATTAAAGTTTCAAACTCCTCTAGGTATGGTCCTTCAAATTTATTTCTTAGTAGAGATGCATGTAATTCTATGGTTTCTGGGGCTAGCATCCAATTAGTGACTTCTTTTGCATTTTTCTCGGTCCATTTAATTTTTACCTGGGTATTTTGGCTCTCTAATCTGGGTAGGTAGATTGAGCCAACCCTTAGTAATTTCTGGTATAATGTAAGAGTAAGGATAAGTGAATCGTGATCGCTTTCCAGATGCGAGTCTACCTCCATCTTCTGCAAGAACTTCAGGAGGTCGTATGATATTATCCAGTAATCGACTGTGGATTTTCTTCCTGCTCCCCAATAAGTATAGTCTGCTGGGTAGTCCCCCCAGGTGGAACCGTTCAGGATACAAAGGTCCAAGCATTCAGTCATCTGTCTTACACACAGTCCTGCCCGATTTGCCTTAGTGTCTTTAAATTGTCTGGGATGCAGGGGTTCTCCTGGTACATTCTCATCATAATGGATCTTAAATTGATTAAATAATGCTTGATCGTTTGGGCCCATCCTAGCGTTTAAGTCCCCCCCAATAATTATTGCTGCTGAAGGGTATTTATCTAAGCAGCTCAGGATAAAATCTTCTATGCCGTCCCAAATCTTGTTGATCAAATTATTCTTATTGATTGGGGGAATGTAGATATTAAAGAGCAAAATCTCCACCTGTTTAAATAAGAGTAAGGTAGTCACAACCCATGGCTGCAGGGATGGCAGTGATACACATTTAAATTGCAAGGATGTATTCACTAATGTTACAATACCCCCTTTAGCTCTCTCCCCCACCTTACTTGGAACAGCTGGGATAGAGTTAACCCAATATCCATCTAATTGTATCTCTGTGGAGGCCCAGGTTTCCTGTAAAAAGAGAATATCAAATTGTGATATATAATCAAAAAACAGTTGGTCTTTTGATGGAACAGTCCACCCAGCTATATTCCAGGTTATCATGGAGAGAGGATCCTCTTTTGCAGCTCATCAGGAAGTTTGGTTTATACAAAGGGAAGCTGTATGTTTGTTGCAATGGCTTGAGATGTCGTCACGCCTGAAATTGGCCTTCTCTAAAAGGAGAGGTGCCCCATCTAAATTCTGTGTCGACTCCTGGTAAAATTGTTCAGGGTAAGAGGATTTAGCACCAGCTAACAAGGCTTGCCATTCCGAAGCCTCTTCTCTAGGTGTAGAGCAGGGGGTTATTCGGTCGTACTCCATTTGGCTTTGAGCTGATGACACTGACGCAGGTCCTCTCTCAATTTCTTGATGTGGTGCTAAAGGTGTCATAGGATGATCACATAAGGATGCTAACATCTCCTTCTCTACTGGGGCCTCTAATGGCCCCTGTGTATCTTGGCTTCTGTTTTCCATAGTCTCATGCAAATCCTTGCCCCCTGGGGGAGAAGTAAGAGGCTCAATTATAGGGGAAACCAGATCAATAAGCGGTTCAGCTGTGTCGATTATGTCCAATAAGGATTTCTTTAAATTTTCTAGTTTGAATAGAATGTTATCTTGTTCTTTCCTTGGGAGAGCGCCAAAGGCATTAATGAGACCGGTTTCTATGCTGTTAAGTGCATCTTCACTGGACAAGGCTGGCTTACTCCCACTTTCTTCCTCTCTCTTTTCCAAGGTTGAGAATGCGGAAGAGACAGCAACTTTGGGAGCTCGCATGTTAACAATTAAGGGTTTAACCCTTTCCTCACAGAAAACTCTGACAGGAAAGATTTGAAAGGAGGCTAGATGTGCCTTCATCTTGAATAGCATCAGTGGTATGGTCGGCTGTGTGAAAGACAGAAGAATTTGCTTCCAATTTGGGGCCTCAGGAAGCCATTCCACAGCACAGAGATCAATCTACCCCCAGTGACAGTGAAGAAGCTGGCTTAGGGAATTTAGTATAGCACTCCTGGTAATCCAGCGTCCATAATTAATTCTGTTCATATGGATTCTAAGCACAACCTGATGTGTTTGTAGTGAGCGATGTGTTTGCTGTAATTGTAGGGGAGATGCTTTACTGTCTTCCAATGGAACTTCTCTATTAATTCCTCTATTAATACCTCCTCCTCTTGATGCTTTATGTGGAGAAGGACTGTTTTTCTGAGTGGGCTGACACTTTTTGGCAGGCTCTTTAACTGTTTCCCTGGGTCTTTGCTCTTTTTCCTCTTCCTTACCATGAGTATGTGATTTACCCACGTCTGCTGTATGGACTTTAGTGAAGGTGCCTGTAGCCCGATATTGTTCTTGCAGAAAAACAGCTAAATCATTTTTCAGTGTCTCTACATCATGTTGAATGGTTATTAGTTGCTCAAATATTGAAACAACCATTTGTGCTGTAAGAAGGCATTGCTTTGCCATAAATTCTGTTGTATTCTCCCACGGTAAGCTCTCCACACTCTGGATTAGTTTGTTGTTAAACTTTTTAGACTTTATCTCAGTCTCCATACAGGCAGTAGCTGGACTCATTTGTAAAAACAGCTGGCTGTCATTTTGCTCCCCTCCCACCAGATCAGGAAAGTCTAGTATCTGCTGTTTTGTCAAATCTCTTTGCCGGTCCCGTTCTAATCTCTCCAAATTGTTGGAAATGAAAGGAGGGATATTTTTACTTACAAATCTCTTGTCAGCAAAGTGCTCGTCAATTTTTGGTTGTTTTGCATTCTTCAATGGTGGGAGAGATCCCGGGTTGGTGCCGTGGCGCGTCTTTCTTTTCCCCATGCCTTATTAGTCCTTATCAGCCAAAACTTTGTCTGTGTTGTGGTCTACTCTGTTATCGTCTCCGAAAAATATTATTTAATTAAAAAGGGTCCAATGGGTATACTAAAAATTGATAAAATAAAATAAAAATCAGGAGGAGCTACTGCAAACACACTCCGGCAGCAGCAGCAGCAGCAGCCCCGCCAAGGTTGTAGAAAAAATGCTTTTAAAAGTAAAAAAAAAAAAGCCTCTGATGAGGTGGGTGGGGTGAGCGAGCAGTGACCGGGCCGGGGACCAGTTCGGGGGCGTGGCCAGCCAATGTTATTACCGGTTCTCCAAACTACTAAAAAATTTTACTACCGTTTTTTGCGAACCGGTGCGAACCGGGAGCAACCCACCACTGGGTTCTACACAATCTTAGCAACTTTAAGATGTGTGGACTTCAACCCTAAAATTCCCCACCCAGCCTTGCCATTACTAAAAAGTCTAAGAGTTGAAATCCACACATTTTATAGTTGCTGAAGTTGGCAAACACTGCTCTAATATAACATAATTGGATGGAATGTAGGGAAAACGTAAGATTGCATAGATGCTTGATTAACATAGGAATATATTGACTTCTATTAAGAAACTAAGAATTGGGTTTAAAATAGGTTCCTGTATTTCTCTAATAATTAATTAATTAATTACCTTGTAAATACAAGCCTACAGCCCTAAAATTGTTCCTAACCTTGTTTCCCCATCGGAGGAAGTAGTCTCAGGCTGGGACTCAGGTTGGAGCCTCTCTCAGACCTGGCTTTCCACCTATCCCTCACAACTTTTTTTCTCCAAGTTCCTCCCTCTGCTAGAATATAAACTGAGAGGAAATGCCCAGAGTTGTTATTCTCTGCTTGGCAGTTCTACTCCACAATTATCACAATCACCTGCAAGTAAAACATAGTTTGTCCCAGGTGAAATGCTCCGAGGTCTGCTACTGGTTCGCTTTGCTACTGGTACTCTGTGTGCGTGCATGCGCAATGCGCACCAAATGCACACTTCACGTGCATGCGCATCGCAGGCGCTACCACACAGCGCTGAAAAAGGAGGCTTAAGAAGCCTTTTCTAAGGTAAGTAGAACAGAAGGGGGGAACAGCTGTGCCGCACGATTTAGATTTGCTAGAAAGCAGGATTTCCTGCTTTCTAATGAATATAAATCATGCAGCACAGCTGATCGTCAGCTATACCAGTTCATCCGAACTGGTAGCATTTTTTTACTACCGGTTCGCCTGAACCGGTAGTATTTCACCCCTGGTTTGTCCCCAAAAGTGGATTTTGTACATTTGCTCTGTCTGATGGTCAGCCCAGTGAAGAACAGTGCAATGTAGATCTCTCTGAAATGTATTTTGTACTTCATATAGCATACTATAGTCAGAGGAAATTATGATATTCAGAATTTGACTTTCCTCATTAAATGAGAGGTTGGGAATTTCAAAGTAGAGAATCCAAACTGTGCATGAAAATGTACATGCAGTTGTTTTTGGATGAGAGGAGCTTGGTAATTTAAACTGGCAGTGTAAAGACTATGTAAACATCCAACAAAATTGACATGCCCCGAGTTCCAGATAAGGTGGCTCTCATTGCCCCACCAGCCATAACTCACTCTGAGGAGTTCTTCATCTCCTTGCTCCTTTACGAACACCTCTTCCAATTCCTGATTGACACCACTGAGACTGTTGTGCAAACAGGGGCTGATCAATACTATTAGATCTTGGGCGAAGAATGGAGTTGAAGACGGCAGATGTAACAGTTTGCATTTATTCAGCATAGAACAGCAACAAAATAGCAACAACTGAAGCTGCGCGCTGGCAGCGCTCTTTATAGAGGGCTGTCAGCCATTAGCCAATAGATTCAAAGTATTTTCCCATGCCTAGCGCGGACCGGAGTGAATCCATCCAACCACGCATGCGCATACACAACAAATCCAGTGCTCAGGACTAGAAAAGATGCAAGTGGGGAAGCCTACAAGGACATGCAGTGTTGTATCAAGAAGCCACTAACACCTTGGTGCAAACAAAATATTCTCGAGGGGGATGGATGGCCCATAACTTTGTAGACTAACCCTCCCCCATCTGTTATGAACATATGAAACTATTTTAGGATTTGGCCATTAGTCCACTGATTCCAGACAGTCTGACAACTGCTCTGTTATCACAGTGCACTTATTTCATGGTTTAATGGACTATGCTTGCTAAATTCATTCCAATTTTTGGAGTTTGCACAACATACTGAAGTATAATCTGACTGCAGTCATAACATGTGGCTAAGCTAATATAGGGTTAGCTGTGTGTGAGGCTCTTTGCGTCATGTAAATATAGCCAATGGTTCTTCAAGATTTTTCTAACTTAATGTTGCTCCAGAAACTGAGCCTGGGGCCATCTGCATATCAATCAGGTTCTTATGCTGAGCACTAGACCTTTCTCCTTTGATTGTCAATGGAATATTAATACAATTAAGAGATCATGGGGATGCTGCAAAGGTTGTGACTGTGAAAAACGGCCATAAGTTACTTTTTTCAGTGCCATTGTAACTTTGAACGGTCACTAAATGAACTGTTGTAAGTCGAGGACTACCTGTATAGTCAACAGACATACAAAAATACCCATATTCCTAACATTATGCCTTAGGTTGAAGAAAAATAATTGCTCTAGCTTTCCTATATAAGCCACTGAGTACTGAATACTTTAGGCCATTTTTCCTCAATAAAAGACTCTTTCCCACAGTTCAAGAGAGTTACGTTTCCTTCCATTTTCTAACAGGAACAGTAAAGAAAAGATACAAAACATACCTTGGTTGATAGGACCATGCTATGATTGCCTTGAATGGGAGAGCTCTGGTCTTACTCTTTGCCATTCCAAGCGCCAAGCTTTGTTTGCTGGAGCTGTTGTTTCAGTTTAGCAACCTAGAGCATTAAAAGTTACCTATTCTTAAGAATGGTAATTGATGAGATTCTATTTATTAAATGTATTTTTATCCTGCCTTCATTATTTTTATAAATAAGGTGGTAGACATACCTAATACTACTCCATCCTCCTATTTTTCCCACAACAACCCTGTGAGGTGAGTTGGGCTAAGAGACAGTGATTTCCCAAAGTCACCCAGCTGGCTTTCATACTTAAGGCAGGAGTAGAACTTAGTCTCCTAGTTTCTAGCCTGGTGCTTGAAACACCAGACCAAACAAATTAAAAAACTAAGATGAAGTCCCAAAGAGATAGATATACTGATAGTAGGTAATTCATCTGTTCAATTAAATGGTGCCCATGCAGTTCGGGAAGGGTTGCACTCTCTCTGATCAGTTGCATAGATAAGGGGTACATATATTTCAAGACTTGCTAGTTTTACTGAGTTCTATCATTACCATTACAGTAGTTCTTACTGCTTTGTGAAATGCTGATTATATTTAATATGGGTTAAAGTATTTTTTTATTATTATTATATGTTGGCCTTTCGTAAAGCCTTTAAAACCTGGTTTTGTGTCTGAGCCTAGGGCCAGGGTGTGGGATGCACAGTGGTGGGATTCAAACTTTTTAACAACTGGTTCTGTGGTGGGCGTGGCTAGGGGGTCATGTGACTGGACGGGCATGGCTAGGTGGTCATGTGACTGGGTGGGCATGGCCAACTCGACCGACATCACTTCTTTGCCCTAATGAGTTTTAAGTATAAAAAAAGATATCATATACCAAAAGATAGTTTATTAGTTTATTATAAAAGAGGTACACAAAACTAGATTGTTACAAGAGTTTTCAAATATTAATGAAAAACTATTAAATACTTAACAAAAAACAATAAAACTTATCTAAGGTATTGCCAAATCACAGTTTTATTGGCGTCCTCAATTGCCCCTTTTTTCACTTTCACACGAGCATCATCAGCACTGTGATTTGCCCTCAACCATTTCTTAACTACAGGAATAAGGTCCCATTCCTGTAGGGGTAGGCCAATTAAATTAATGGTCATTAAGTTGGTTATATTAGAAATGGTTAGGCGACTTCTGCTCTCTGAACATATGAGGTTCATTTGTGAAAAACCCCTTTCCGCTTCTGCTGAACTTACAGCAATTGTTCTGACAATAGCTTTCGCTTTTTTAATACTGTCAGGAATTGCATATATCTCCAAATCTTTCAAAACATTTTCTATAAAATCCCAATAATCGTTGATATTAATTTTGTAAGTAAAAATATCATTAAATGCATCCAATTCTTTTTCAGCTGCTTTCCATGGAACTACTACTTCTTCAATATTCCAGTAATTTGGCTCCAAAAATTTAGAAATTGTAATTTATTCGTGTCTTGAGATTGGCTACCTGTTTTTAAATGTTCACAATCCATTAGTCTTTTCTTTAAATTGGTTATGATGCTTTCTAAAAGTCTTTCCCGAGGAAGGCTAACAAATCAATGATTTTCTACAAATTTTATATCTTTGAAGGTTTCTGAAGTAATCAATCTATCAACTTTTTGTTCGTATGCACCCTTTTCCTTTCTAAGCATTTCAATGCTTTAATTGATCTTATCACCAATTTTTCAGCCTTCATGATGTCTGTAGTTCTTGCTTGCAGTCCATTTGAAAGAAGAGAAATTTCTTCTAGAATATCGATTATCAATGCCAAATCAGTCATAAAATGTATATTTTCAAGACAGGCAGCCATACCTAAGTATTTTTGATTCGAATGAAAATAGTGATGTAGCACTGGATAAGCATGCCACACAGCTACGGTTGACCTTAAACTACAGGCAGCCCATCTTGGTCCAAAAACTCTACTAATCTTTATGATGTCAATTTCAACTTCTTCGGCTATTTTGTTAAGTTCAGTTTGGTTCTTATGGGATTGCTGAAAAATAGGATATATCTTATCAACAAATGATTTACTTGCTTTATTTCCTTTATGGAGTCATCTAAAACAAGTTGGAGACGATAGTTTAAGCAGTGCCGTATTACGATGTTTGGAAACTCTTGCTATTCTAGTGCTCACTCCAGATTTTCTCCCAAGCATAACGCTGGCACAGTAGTGAAATGCACTTACCTTCGCTACCGGTTCGGAAATGTGAGTGCGTGCGCCTCTTCTGTGCATGCACAGAGGGTCAAAAACGGGTTGTAATGACGTCCCGGTGGGTGGGCAGAGCCTCCCGCCGCCTGCCCTACCGGTTCACGCGAACTGGATAGATCCAGCCGGATTTCACCACTGCACTGGCACCATCAGAGCAAAATGCTATTAAATGTTTTTGTAGGTAGTTCTTAGTAATACCAACATTTTTTAAACTTTCCATAACTGAAGAACATATTGTCGCTGCATCTTGTTTTTCCAATTCAACTAGCTCAAGGAAAATTGTTGGTGAGTTAACTGAATCCTCAACTTTTAAGTAAAGTATAAAAACTGGTTTGCAAGATATCGTTGAGGCTTCATCAATAATCAAACATATTTTCAATTTTTTTAATAATTTTAGTAAATAATTGTTTTCTAATGTCTTTTGCAATGAAATCAACTATTTTCACTGCAGTTTTACCTGAATGCAATCCTATTCCCAGATCTACTCCATTTTTAATTTGCGATTCTATCTCACCTTCTACGTCAGGAAATGGTTTTGATCTTTGGGCCTGGTCGTAAACTATATTGAATACTCAACAAGTACTACCTAAATACTTTTCTGTCATCTTGTCCAGTCCTTTACTAATTGCATCCTGCTCACAATGCTTCAACTTCTCTGTGCAGAAGATGTGAGCTTTGGATAAGAAGTGCTCTTTCATCTTTTTCCTAAGAGAGGCCTGTTGCACCTCTTTACTTTTCCCAGCAACCTCTATTTCGAAATGTTTCCACTCCTTAGCTATGTGAACGCTTTTTTCTGCTGCTCTAATGTCAATATTTTTGCAATACTTGCAACCTAATTTTTTTTTGAAACTGCCAGTCTGTCGTATTTCTCTCTAAAGTTAGTGTACTGCTGCAATGTCCAGCAGTCAGGGAAATTATCAGCAATGTCCAAGTTATCAGAAGTACTTGCTGTGCTCGTGCTGCTTTCTCCAAGTTGGAATGGTTGAGGTTGTTGTGACTCTTTTGGATCTTGTTTCCAATCTTGTTTTCTTTCAGAAAAAAGTGGTCAAACTCTGTTGCCTTTTCATCCTGTTAGACTACTGCAAAAACAACAACAACAATGATTTAGTTTGGACTCGACTGTGGTTGTAAGTTGAAGACTACAGGTAACGGAAGGGATCTGTTTTACCCAACATTGTACAGTCTGTTTTCATCCATTGCTGTGGACAATTTGTAATGTACAAATAGAAATTGTCTGAAATGGTATAGGGTTTCCTGCCTGAGCAGGAGTTTGGACTAAGACCTCCACGGTCCCTTCCAACTCTGGGTCTACTGCTGGGCTCATTCCTCGGGTCTTCTAGTCCAACCCCCTGCTCAAGCAGGAGACCCTTACAGAATTACAAAATAACAGAGTTGGAAGGAAGTCAGAGGTCTTCTAGTCCAACTCCCTGCTCAAGCAGGAGACCCTATACCATTTCAGACAAATGGCTGTCCAGTCTCTTCTTGAAACCCTCCAGTAATAGAGCACTTCCCACTGATTACAGGTAGTTCTCGATTTAGGATCCCATTGGATTATTGTTTGATACCCCAGAATTATTAACTTTGGTGGCCCTAAATTAGTAGGCTTCAGTTTGCAGAAACAGGAGTGAAGAGGGCAAATTCTTGTCATGGCCAAGAATGAAATTCCTTTTTTTAAATGTTTTTATTAGCTGAAAGAACGACATCAGAAATCTTATTGCGACTTCCGGTTGTACTTCCGGTGCCTTCAGAAGCTGGACCACGACCTCTGTGGCCCCACTATGATCTCTCCTCATTGAAGGGCTCCAAATTGAGCCATAGCCACCCTGGAGGTGTGGTGAAGTAAAGGGAGACCACCTGGCAGGTCGAGGAGAGCTGCATCTCTCCTCCCCGACTAGGAAAGCCCTCTCACGAAGACTTGGAGCAGTGGCAGCAAACAGGGCTGCCATGAAGCCAAAGACAGCCTAAACACCTAAGACAGTACTGGAGCAGAGAAAGTGAGTGGTGTGTGAACTGGGTGAGAGAATATTTTTTATTGGAAAATGACCCCAAGAAATCCAAGGGGGAATCATATTTAGAACCATTTGCCAGCAGCGAATAAGAATGTTAAAAAAAATGCAGAGAATTTAAGAAGAAATTTTTAAAAAAATAAACAAGAAAAAGAAATACCGTTTCCCTGAAAATAAGACATCCCCTGATAATAAGCCCAATCGAGCTTTTGAGCACATGTGCTAAAATAATCCTCCCCCCGAAAATAAGCCCTCCCTGAAAATATTTAAATGCAGAACTGGAAATCAGGTAAGATGGCAACAGGAGCCCTATCTTGCTCCATGTGCCCCAAAATAATAAGACCTCCCTGAAAATAAGGCCAAGCGCTTATTTCGGGGTTCAAAAAAATATAAGACAGGGTCTTATTTTTGGGGAAACACAGGTAGAACTCTCAAAGTGCAAGACATGGTATTGAAAAGGCATTGTAAAACATTGGAATTAGATCTGGAACTCTTTTTCTATTAATACTCACCACTTATTGGATTTACAATTCTAAATAATTAAAATCGGAATTGTCAGCAATTGCAGAGAGGCTGCAGCAAGTTGAAGTTAGAGCGCCATCTGCTGCTAAAAAGGAGAACTGTGCAATCTTGGGAATAATCATCTACATTTGCTGGATTACAAGTATTTACTTTAAAACCATTGGACATTAAACAAGGTCTTTAGTCAAGAGACCCCTGAACATTGTTGAATAAATAAAAGTGATTGGAAGAGGTGTGGATAACCCCCTGGTTTTTTTAAATTGGATTGACTGCTTGTTGATTAGACATTTAAAATTGTGAGTTTAATAATTTCTGGACAATTGGCCTAAAAGGAGAGCTGTTAAATAAAGACATAATATAAGATGGAAGCAAGTGGAGATAATGAAATGGAGCTGATGTATCAAAATATTAAGGATTTCATAAAAGAACAACATAAGGAGATGATGGAAATATTTGATTGCATTGACCAAAAATTGGAAAATATAATAAAAGGAACAATGAGCAAAGACCAGGACAATGAGGAAGAAATGGAGCTACTAGAAGAAATGGAGGAGACAGAAGAACCGAGAAACCAGCAAGAAGAAGACAACAAGGAGGAGACATTAATAAAATTATTAGTGACTAAGGAATTAAAACAACAGAAAAATATTTTAAAAGATTTAAAAAGGGAATGGGAGGAACAGGAAGATGGCTGGAGAAAAGAGACAGGGGCTAGAATAGACAGCTTCAAAACTAGACAATGGAGAAAGGTAGAGAGGGGAGAAAAAGCTAGAATACATAGCAAAAAATAGACTTAAATGTAGATGAAATAAAAGAATCAAAAGAAGGATGTGGGAGGCAACCAAAAAAAAAAGACGACTAAAAATTAGGATACTGGCAAGAGATGACGGATAAAGGAAAAAGAAAGGGAAAGTAAAGCAAAACATATTTCATGAAAATATTTTAATAATGTGCATTAATATTAGAACTATATAATGGATAATTACTTTGTATGTAGTGTTGAAGTTAAATATGTATTAAAATATGGCTAATAGTGAAATGCCAGAAATAAATAACAGGTGATTAGATAATGGAAGAATATATTTTAATGTAAACATGTTATTAATAGTAGAATTTCAAGGATGGGAAATATGAACAGAGGTATGAAGAAGAATTAAGTTTTTAATTGGAAAATTAGAATCTGAATGATAGTATTCTCAAATAAGCATAAAAACATGCTAGAATTAAATAATGGGTGATTAGGAAATGAAAGAATGTATTGTAAGAAAAATATGTGTGGTAATAGTAGGGAACGGAACCGAAAAGAAATGTTATTCTCACATCTTCGAATATTATAGTGACAGGAGGGGGGGAAAGTTTATATATATTTTTTTTTCGTAGGTCTATATGTGTATTATTGTTTTAGCCAGGATTTTTCCTACGTAAATCAAGATGTTTATATAGCCATAGTTCAGTGAAATCCCAATTCACTATTTTCTAGGCTTTATCAGACATTAACCA
>WNWU01002901.1:0-13935 GCA_012654045.1 Ptyas mucosa | reverse complement strand
TGATGACTATGGGGACATGTTTTTGCAGAAAATTGAACCATTGCTTTTCCAAAACAGCATTTGTTATGCTTTCATACTTAGAACACCACCAAAGGCATATCTAGATGAATATATACACTTGATTTCAATGGAGTTAAGATATGATCAACTCTTTATGGATGATAAAGTCAAAGTCTGTTTAATCTATGCCCTAACTCCGGCCATGCAAAATCTGAGAATGATCATCCTTGTTGCATCTTGGACTTCACTACAGCCTTTGGGTAAAGTGTGGATTGTTACTTCCCATTGGAATTTTGAATCCCTGTCCATTCAGAGACTTTGGGACATACAGAGTTTCTATGGTGCTCTGTCATTTGCAGTTCGCTCAAAAGAGCCCCCTGGATTTCAAGAATTTCTTCACACTGTAAGGCCATCTTGGGCAAAAGAAGACAATTTCATTCAGAATTTTTGGGAGCAGGCATTTGACTGCCCATTACACATGTCCAGTATAAATGAAGATAACAAGGTATTGTGCACTGGAGATGAGAAGTTAGAGAGCCTGCCAAGTATATTATTTGAAATGAGCATGAGTGGACACAGTTACAATATTTATAATGCAGTACATATTATGGGGCATTCTTTGCATGTCTTATTCAAGTCCAGATCCAGATATAGAAATGCAATAGGAACAGGACAAGTAATATTTCAGGATTTACAACCATGGCAGGTATTTTATTTTATTTCTAATACATTGTTTGTTTAATTGTACCATCATATAGTGGGAATGATGTTACATATAAAGCTATTTAGAATGATATTATACAGCATTTTTTCACCAATCAATTGTGTTAGATAAAAAAGACTTCCTCTTCAAGAAAATAAAAGCTTTTACATTAGTAGTTAACAGTTCTTTCCTAATGAGCAAACATTATAACTACTAATATAAAAGGTTATCTTTGGTTTAGGAGGAAGTGTTCTTTTCTACAGAATTTACTGGGTCGCAGCCTTTATCCAGGGATGGCCATTGTTATTTTCCCTAAGAGCTGTTCTTTTACATGTTACTTTGTTTTGAATTCTAAGAGCCACAGAGAACATGGCAGACTATGAAGTGATGTTGTGGAAGTGGGAAATAATAATATATTAAGCTTTATTTTTGTGTTATTTTGGAAGTTCAGAATGTAGAAAAGGTAAAACTATGCCTTCTGAAGTTCGAGCTGGATTATCCATGTGTGCAATGTATACAAGCCTTTCTCATGGAATTTGAGAAGCACTATTTGGTTATCCAGAATGGATAATGCACATCAGAATGGATACCAAAATATATTCATATTATAAAATTTGAAACATAGATGATGTTAACTAGTTTGGTGTGATGGTTAAGGCACTGGGCTAGAAAAAACAAGAAGTTTCTTCTACTCCTAATTAGGCAGAAACCCAGTTAGTGACCTTAGGCCAGTCCTAGAAAGAATGTAATGGCAAACCAATTCTGGATATCTTCCCCAAAAAACTGCAGACTCTGGTCCAGATAGCAGCCAACACTCTCAATCTTCATTTGCATTTTTCAAAACAGCTTGAATTAGTTCAAGCTTGAAATAATTTTCTGTAGTTGTTTGATTTTAAAGTTTTGCTGTTAATTTCTTTCATTTTTTTAAAAAAATAGTTTAATTCTTTCTTGAAAAGCATTGTATTTAACAACAGTATGGGAGACACAATAACATTTGATGAAAACAGAGAACTGATTACGGGTTTTAATGTTGCAAACTGGATTACTTTCCACAATAATTCCTTTTCTCGAGTCAAAGTTGGAATATTAGAAACTCGGGTTCCATCAGGCAGAGAATTAACTCTTAATGATGATCAAATTGTATGGCACAGAAGCTTTAACCAGGTGAGAAGAAGCTGCAGATTCTTAACTAATAACAAAAGTAAGACACTCTTTGGATTAATTGTCAAATACAGTTGAAGTAATTGAAGAAAATGATGTTTGGGTGTTTTGGGGCTTTTCAAGCTGATGAGGTATAACATTTTCTATATATGCAATTGAGCACTGATGTGTCGATGGCAGATTTATGGCAAATATTTCCAATTGTGCTTGGGATGCACAGATTACCAATGTAACCACAGATAGTTGTAGACTCATGATAGGTCATTTAACAATCTTTCAGATTTAAAATGGACTGAAAAATAGCTATTTACGACCTGCTGCTGTCTCCCTTAGGCACATAGCAAGTGACTCAGATTAATGAACAGCTGTAGTTTCCCAAGGTCATATGACCATGATTTGAAGAGTTTTTAGCTAGTTTCCAGCAAAAAAAAATGCACTTTTGGTGGAATTGATTTCACAATGAACAGGCGATTGAATTAACAGCCATGGATCACTTTACTGCCATTGGTAAAAATGGTTGCAAAATCAAACTTTTCACATAGTGTCCAAAATTTCAAGAGCAACATTTTATGACTGAAATTCTGCACCCCATTGTGGTTGTAAGTCAGGGACTACAACCTGTAAATCAGGTGTAGTGCCACGTTCTGTTTTTAAACATTCTGGCCACAAAAGAGCCTGGATTACATTCGATGATGTTCAGAAAAAGTATTAACTAAAATATTCATTAAGAGTAATCTGAACAAGAGTAATCCTATGAAAAAGATAACTTTATGCCCTTTCAGGTTCTCTGCTAGAACAACCAAAAATGTCAATGCCAATTTCTTCCCCATTTTTATTTTCTTCTGCTTCCTCATCCTGGTTTTGGTTTCTGTTTGGGAATGCTCTATTAATGCAAATATTTTATCCTCTCATTCTCTCTTACATATTTCTGTTCAGGTGCTTCCTCTTTCTGTGTGCAATGATCACTGCTATCCAGGCTCCAGCAGAAAGAAGAAGGAAGGAGAGAAATTTTGCTGCTATGATTGTGTGCCATGTTCAGAAGGACAGATCTCTGATGAAATAGGTAGGACAAAGACTTTGGCTAACTAGCCAGCAATATTCCAGTCCAGTGTCCTGATTTATTTAAGGAGAATCATATGAACAACAGCAAAAACAAAGGAAAAAAAAATTCTTCTCTGACTCTGTCTCTTTTTATCTTGCTCTGTCATTTATTTCCTTCTATGCATGTTTAAAAATAGTCCTCAACTTACAATAGTTTATTTATTACAATGACACTGAAAAAGGAGTTATGCCCATTTTTAATACTTACAACCAGTGGTGGGATTCAATTTTTTTAACAACTGGTTCTGTGGGCATGGCTTAGTTAGGGGTGTGGCTAGCTGGTCATGTGACTGGGTGGGTGTGGCTAGCTGGTCATGTGACTGGGTGGGCGTGGCTATGTGCATAGGGACTACTCAGAGGATTGAAAAAAGTCATTTCTGACTGGTCCTTGCACTTATGACCATCCTCACATTTATGCCCGTTGCGGCATTCTTAACAGCCATGTCAGTCATTTCACCACTACTTCTCTTCACCACGGTGACAAGATAGGGCACAAAATGTAAAATGTGAGGACAGTTGTAAGTTCAAGGACTGGCCAAAAGTGCAAGGACCAATCAAAAATAACTTTTTCAGCCTTTTGACTAGTCCATATGCACATAGGGACTACTCAGAGGGCTGAAAAGTCATTTCTGACTGGTCCTCACATTTTTGACCGGTCTTCGCACTTATGACTGGTCATCATTTATGCCCATTGTAGCATTCTTAACAACCGTGTCACTTGTTTCACAACTGCTTCTCTTCACCATGGTGACAAGATAGGGCAAAAACGTAAAATGTGAGGACAGTTGTAAGTTCGAGGACTGGTCAGAAGTGTGAGGACCAATCAGAAATAACTTTTTCAGCCTTCTGAGTAGTCCATATGCATAAAAGGATACAGCAAGAGAGGGATGAAGGAAGGGAAGGGAAATTAGAGTAGGAGTGAGGATAAGAGAGGGAGGAAGAGAGGAGGAGAAGGAGAAAGGAAGAGGAAGTAGGGAGGAGAAGAAGGGGGGGAGAGAAAGTAAAAAGGAAAGAAAAGAGAGAGGTGGTAGGTTTGTGGAGAAAGATTGCTGTACAATAAAAAAGATGAAAGGGAAGAAAGCCAAACCCAAACAAATATAAAAATATTAAGATAAAGAATGAATTGTTAAACTTTAAAGAATAAAAGAGAACAAATATGAATAAATAGCAATAATTAGAAACACACATACAAACATACAATGTATTTTCTTTGAACAGAGTATTTGGCCGGTTCACAAATTTAAACAGTGTTTAGTCATTTCAATTAAATTTACAATTTCTATATTTCCTTTTTGCCATATTTATTCCTCATCTATTTTTTTTAAAAAAACAATATTACCCTTCATCCTCATCTCTAATTTTATTTTATTTTATTTTTTTTTATTTTTATTTGATTTATATGCCGCCCTTCTCCGGAGACTCAGGGCGGCTTACAGTGCGTTAAGCAATAGCCTTCATACTTTTGTATATTTATACAAAGTCAGCTTATTGCCCCCACAATCTGGGTCCTCATTTTACCCACCTTAGAAAGGATGGAAGGCTGAGTCAACCTTGAGCCTGGTGGGATTCGAACTTGCAGTAATTGCAAGCAGCAGATGTTAATAGATGTTAATAACAGGGTGCTTTAAACCACTGTACTACAGGCTCTGTAGTCTTAATCAAATTCAATTTTTCTCGTCTATTCTATATTATATCCCTTCCCATTGTCATCCACTTTTATATCCATCCTCACATTGGTTAATTATGTAATATTGCAGTTGTTTAATACAAATTCAACATTTTAATATAAATCAATTAGTTATATAACTATCTTTTTTGTATATTAATCAATATGAACATGAATATTCCAATTATTTCCATGCAATCGAATTTCTTACAAATCCATTAATTATATTTACCAATAATAATAACCAAATAGTTTCCCCCATATATTCCTCCAAACCACAACTTAACCATTTCTGCTTTCAATACAATATACAATTAATAGTATCTCAAATATTACAATTCCCTAGTTAAATAGAGCTTTTTTTCTTTTGTGTTTTAAAATCTTGAACTCTCCTCTTTTGAACTAAATTTCCCATTGTTTGCACCTACCTTTTTGGTTAGCAAAGAGAAAAAGAAATCTCTCTCCCTGCCTCATTTTGTCACGTTGCAGCAGAGCCTGCTTTACTTTCAGTTTCCTTTTAGCTAGAGAAAAAAATCACTCTTTGCAGCTAGCAAAGAGCTTGCAAAACAAGAGCTTGCAAAAGAGCCTGTGCAAAACAGCTGAGAGCGAATCAGCTGAGAGTCAGGAGGCAGATCTAATCAAGCCTAAGCTAAAGCTGAAAGAAGTTGCTTTTTCCTGCTGTTTGCTTGCAAGGAGGTAACTGCTGCAAGGCACAGGCCAAAAGGTGGGGGCCACACTCCTTGCCACTTAGCCCCCCCTGTCGCTCCCCTTTTGCCTCTAGCGCCCCCCTGCTGCCCCGCCCCCCTAAGGCATCCCACCACCCCCGGTACCGCCCCCTTTGGCAACCACTGGCTTAACTATTTAATTCCTTAACAACCGGTTCTAGCGAAGTAGAATCCCATCACTGGGTCTACCCATTTATTTTTGCAGGCACGGGTCTACTCATTTGTATCTTTTGACACTGATCAGCTGTAGGGTGGCCCTTTGAAGCCCCGCGGCAACTGCAAGGCCAATAAAATTACAAAAAAACACCAAACCGTTTGTTAAATTGCTGGCTCGCCCACCACTCGCCCAGTGATGCGGAGGGGCGGGGCGAGTCAGCAATTTAACAAACGGTTCAGCCGAACCGCCTAGAACCGGCAGAATCCCACCAATGCTTACAACTGACTCAAATTTATGATGGTCCTGGGTTTATGTGATCAATTTTTGTTTCATTCTGATAAAGAACGTCAATAGAGAAGCCAGATTTACTTAATAACCATGTTAGTAACTTAACAACTGCAGTGATTCACTTAACAACTGTGGCAAGAAAGGCTGTAAATGAGGTAAAACTAACAACAACTGTTTCATTTAACAACAGAAATTTGGGGCTCTATTATCGTCCTAGATTGAGGACTACCTGTATATGTAACTAAAATGTTAAACAAAAGTTTTTAAATAATGTTATAGGGTAATCAGCAGTGCATAAATGAACTTTAAAGGAATTCAGTTATAGGCCAAGGTATTAAATGAACTGAGTCATCTGGCCCATATATTTATTCATTCGCTGATGAAGAATTACTCTTTGAGCAAAAAGAAAAGGATGTGGAACTGATTTGCATTGTTTAGTTATCACTTTCCATTTAATTGAGTTGTATTCAAAAAATATATACAACTGAAAATATTAAATTCTATCTCATGATCAAATTAGTACAGAGGACAAATCAATATGTAAGATGTGATAAAAATATAATTAAGTGAAGTAGTTTTCTCTTTACATATGCAATAACATGAGAATTTAGTCTTTTCTAGTAATATACTTTTCTCTAATAAAAATAATTTGATCCATTAAATTTTTAAAATTTAGTTGTTCAGATTAAGTTTAGACAAGATAGGCTTCTCCAATTTCTTGTCCCACCCATTCTTTAAAATACCTTATCAAATTGATCAATTAGTACCAAATATTTATAGTATTTATTTCTACAAACTTAGTTGTCTCTGAAACTGCAAATATTACTAGTCCAAACTGGAATGGTACTGTTAGTAACCCCCTTATTTTACAAATGAACAGAGGAGATATAACACTTTTGTTTTTGATTTTCAATCAACATCCTGTGTGCATAATGAAGGACCTCAGGGTTAAATTTAGATTGATGTATGTTTTTGAATTAAATAATAATTGCTATTCTCTCTTCAAAAAAATAGGCAACTTGTGTCAACATTGATTGTACTGTATACATTCTAGACTGATAGAAAGTTTCATATATTGGAAATATAACTTTTTTCCTTTTTGCAGATATGGATGTCTGCATAAAATGTCCAGACAATGAATATCCCAACAACATTCAAAATCAGTGTATTCCCAAAGTGTTTACCAATCTCTCTTATAATGAACCTTTAGGAATGTTCTTTGTTACATTGGCTACTGTTTTCGCTTTGATTACAATCTTTGTGGCTGGAATCTTTTGGCGGAATCGAGAAACTCCAATTGTCAGAGCCAATAACTGGAGCCTCACTTGTATCCTCCTCCTTTCCCTTCTTCTTTGCTTCCTCTGCTCCTTCCTTTTCATGGGAAGACCTGAAAAGATGACCTGCCTTCTCCGGCAAATGACTTTTGGCATTATCTTTGCAGTGGCTCTTTCATCTGTATTGGCAAAAACCATGACCGTGATTCTGGCATTTATGGCAACTAAACCAGGATCCAGACTGAAGAAATGGGTAGGGAAAGGACTGGCCAATTCTATTGTCCTTTTGGGCTCTTTCATTCAAGTAGGAATTTGCACTGTTTGGCTGAGTACCTCTCCCCCTTTCCCAGATACAGACCGGCACTCCCTGAAGGGAGAAATCATAATGGAATGCAATGAAGGCTCAGTGATCATGTTTTACTGTGTCCTGGGTTACATGGGCTTCCTGGCTAGTGTCAGCTTTAACATCGCTTTTCAAGCCAGGAAGCTTCCCAGCAGTTTCAATGAGGCTAAGTTCATCACTTTCAGCATGTTGGTTTTTTGCAGCGTTTGGCTGACGTTTGTTCCAACCTACCTGAGCACCAAAGGGAAATACACGGTAGCTGTGGAGATCTTCTCTATCTTATCCTCCAGTGCTGGTTTACTGGGCTGTATATTTTGCCCCAAATGCTACATCATTTTACTGAGACCTGAGATGAACAAGAAGGAATATTTAATAAGGAAAAAAATGTAACTGTCCTTTTGTGTTCATGTTTAATGAAATATCTTTAGAATATTGATGAAGTGTTTTTTTGTATATTAATTTAGTTTGAACAAATTTAGAAAGATTTTTCTGACCCTGATTTAACTTTATTCATACATAAAATGTGATATGAGAAAAGAAGTATTTAAAAGGATATCTGTTTTAAGGTCAGAGAATGGATATATCCTATCTACATATCTAGTTTAACATGAATTATGATTACATAAATTAAATTTTGATTGACATATATCCACATATTGCCCAAATGTGAAAGAATTGCCATATACAAATAAGGAATTTTACTAGATTGTATATGGCCCCTTTGGATATTAAAGGATAATGGGATAGTGAATGTTCCTTCTTTGGCTATATATTGATTGAAATATCCATGCCCTGTTTGCTTGTAATCTGCAAATTTTGAAACAAATTCTCAGCCAATCACAAATACTAATTTTAACTAAATCATATATTCCTTCGAAGTAGTCTTGACTACTTCTGTATATGGGAAGACATCTTCCTGATTAGAAGTTCTTACATGTCTTGCCAAACAATTATAACTGTTCTGAAGATTACCGTACCATGTATTCAATATTATCTTTGTTGAATGAGACTCACTGTCTTATTCTGGCATCCTTGACATTTATACCCTTCAAACAGTATATCACCCAAGATATTGCTCTTCCTGACAAGAGAGAGGCCCTTTTCACAGACTGTTGTTTATACAAAGGAATTTGGCTGGCTCTTGTACTTATCCACTGGATACATTTAGAAATGAATACTAGAAAGATGTCCAGTGGTCATTTAGTAGGTCCCACATTCATCATCATCATTATTATTAAAGAGGGCCCTTCAATGGTCATCTAGCTGGACCCGCATTTCCTACTTTATTCCACCCTCTGGAAGTTTTTCTATGCAGAAACTTCCACTAGTCTATTATTAGGGTACTATTGAGTATACAAAGTTCCAATAAAGAAATCTATCATATTTAAGGTCTAACAAAATATAAGTAATAAAAGCAAAGGACAGGTTATTCATGATTGTTTTGAACTCTCTTGATTCTCAGGGAGATTCTCTCCATCTTTCTATCGGTCCCATGTCCACATATGGGTCTGCCTCAGAATCTGTCTGTACTTCCACAGGATAGGGACCAAGTAGATTAAGAAAATGTTCTGTCAGAGCTAGTTCCTTCTCAACTTGAATCTCCTTTACTGTTCTGATTGATAGCTGTCTGAGTATGGGGATTACACATGGAATGAACGCTAGACCAGCTATTGCACATATGAACAAGAATATAATTTGTTTAATACATCCGGATCCAGGCACCCAAGAAAATCACATGTCAGTTGTTTGTAACCTCTGACCTATCTTGGACGCCCTATCCTGCAATTCCTTAGCACCTTCCTTGACCACACCTGACTTGTTCATATAGAAACAACAGTATTCTCCCAAAAATACACATGTTCCACCTTTTGCAGCTGTCATGAGGTCTAAAGCACGTCGGTTTTGTAGAACCACAGCGGCTAAGGAATCTATTTGATTTTCGACTTCAGTCAAGGTGCCAGCAATACGATTCAGACTTCCTTGAAGTTCCTCCGATATTTGCTGAAACTGTACTACTGAGTGTGTGAGTCCTGCTACCCCTGTCCCAACAGCAGAACCCAACCCTATAAGCACTAACAATGGAATGCGTATGGGGACCCTCTTCTGAACATGTCCCATAAGGGGAACAGGAATAGCATGATAAGATGTGGGGTCAGCAGATAGACATAACCAGCATTTCTGACCTAAGTTAGGGTCATATTGATTAACAAGATCTTGACTTAATTCCAGAATCCTTGATATGTAATCTCCTTTGTGTAATTGTTGCAAGGCTCCATTTTCCTTATCTATTCCCCCCTCTGCTGGGAATGTCAAGGAAGGAACCTTAGGTTGTGGAGTTGGCTTAGGTCTAAAGTAACAACCCCGTCAATAGACAATGCGTTTTTGGCTGGAGCGTACTTGACCTAAAATGTCTCTATTCAGTGTCCTGATGCTGCTAGATCCCCTGGGATTCTTGACATCTTCAAATCCTTCCGCAGGGACAAGGGGATGTATTGGACACTGACACAACATTGGGAACTACTGTGCAAAATATAAATACTTAGTATACCCTTTGCTAAAAACATCCAAAACCATAAAAATAATCATTTCCTTTCAACACACAGATATACACACACAGGGCCTTAATATTACAGCACCCTTATCTCACAAACTTACCACGTCAGGAAGAGGGTTAGGGATATGTGTAACTTGGGAAAGAGCAGTATCAACCTCAGTCCTAGACTTTCCACAGAAAGGGCTAGGATAGCAGCTGCTCAGAGTCCCCACACCCAATCTTCCTCTAACATTAGTATGTGTAAGAACGTCTTATATTACAGCTAATAAGATGTATATCTACAATGTGAAGGCTGTAGTCATCCTTACGAAGCTTCCGCCATGCATGGAGAACCAGCTTCCGGAGTGGTTCAGCAAGGCTGATGATCACCACCGTATGTAGAGAGTTTGTCCGGTTGAACTCAGTAGGGTGTATTTTTCTTGAACTGCAACATCAAAGGTTTCTCCATCCTGGTCACCTGATACATCACTGGATCACTCTGGTTTGCTGGTTTCAGTCTTGTCCAAGGGATCCAGGATTTGCCTGCTAACAGCTTAACTGCAAGAGGTGAACACAGCACAACAGTATACGGTCCTTTCCATAGGTTTTAAAGATTCAGCTGTCCAATGTGTGACCCACACTCTATCACCTGGTTTGTAATCATGGCCTGCAGTAGTAATAGGGGGTAGTCTGCACTCTTGCATAAAATGCCTTAATTGATTAACATGATTGTTGTGTTGTTGTAAGTGCAAAAGCAATCTTCTAGCTTCAACTCCTCCTTTTTGAGCTAAGTCAGGCCAACGTTGAAAATGGTATTCGAACAAAGCCGGGGGTCTTCCATATAAAAGTTCAAAGGAGACAACTGGTATTTAGTTCATGAGGTAGTTCTAAAAATGTACAAGGCCATAGGAAAAAAAGACATGAAGCCATGGCAAATGGGCTTCTAAGCACAGTTTGGTAATAATTGCTTCCAATGATCTCTTTAGTGTGTCCATGTAAAATAGCATAAAAAATTGCTTCTCCTTTCTCCAGGGGTTGTTCCTCAAAAACAAATCATATTTATGTTTGTAAATCAATTACTTCAGCCCAATAATGTTCTAATCCATACTGATCAATTGATCTGGTGTTGGCTACGAACAATGTTAGATTCAAATTGTGATCAGTAGGTAAAATCAAGTCTGTCTGCTGCATTAAAATTGTTTAGTATTTCAGATGGGGTGCTCACAATAAGGGCTCTCCCAAGAGTCAATATCCTACTTTCTTGGACCAGTATTTGACAGGAATGCCACAGACTTCTTTTGTCTTGCCCAATACTGAGCCAATGCTCCTCATGCGATTCCATTCTCTGTGTTCACAAAGAAATGGAATGGCTGTTCCAAATTTGGCAAACTTAATACAGGAGCCTTGGTTAAAGCTTGTTTCAAATTGACAAGGCTTCCTCTTTTGTGTTTCTCCCATTTCAAACTCCAAGGGGAAGATTCAATTAATTTTGTATATAGGGGTTTGGTAAGATCAGCATACCCATCAATCCAGAATCTGCAGTATCCAACCAACCTAAGAATTTCCTTAGTTCTTTCTGGTTTTAAGGTAAAGGCTGAGATGCCACCCCTTCCATTCTATCAAGAGTGATTTTCCTATTCCCTTCATTAATTAAGTGTATTCTAATACTTTGTCCATGTAATCTGATCTCTGTCAATTAAAAACACCACTTCCTCTTCTTCAAGTCCCACTACCAAATTTATCAAGGGCTCTCTGCGGGACCCAAAAACTAATCACCCAACATCACCAATACTGATTTTCATCTTCTGCCATCATATTGTACACTTACGCTTCCCTTCTTTGGATTGGGCAGTCTTTCACTCTGTCTACCCTGCCCGCACCATCACTTCATTTACCCATTATCACTTGGTTCCACCCACACATTCCTTTCTCCCTTCGCCGTCCGAAGGTTCCCTGTGACCCAAAAACAAATCACATACCCTCTCCCTTCCATCAGTTCCACTTTCTATGATTTTTCACACTTACAATTTCATTATATTCTCCTCGTATTAGTCCTATGCATAAGAAAATTAGTCCCAAATATTGAACCACTGCATTAAATCAATCCATTCTATATCTTCAGAGATCATGATATCACTATCTCCTAGGGCTACTGTGTTCAAGTCAGGCTGATCTGATTCAATGCCCCAATCCTCCGGTGTAGGAGAGATATATACATAGAAATAGAGTTTCTATGGGGAGAAATCCCTTGCACATTTACACAAGCACAGTGTCCCATTATTCCCCACAGGTGTGTATAAATTCACAATTACAACAAGAATAACAACAACATTCAGTGATACAGTTACAATCACAGAACCAACCCAATCTGGAGAGTGTGAAGTTGCACAGCTTCTATTGGGATCTACAGATGGAATAAGAGAGGCCACCACTCAGGCTGGAAAGACCAAAAAGTTGCTACTCCTGCAACAAGAAAAATCACAAACAAAACCCATTCATACCACAATGACCACACCAGTTTTTGGAAAAGTTCATTCTCAACAGGTATCCTTCAGGAATCACTTGCCACTCTTTAAGTTCTTCCACTGGTCCTTTTACACGGGTGTAGCGGTCCACCCTTTGTCTTTAGGTTGGACTGCTGTTTCAGCAGTCAGCAGGACTTTCTACGACCTGTCCCAGGCTTGGCTAAGTTTGTCCTCACATCAGGTTTTATCCGGACCCAATCACCAGGCTGGAACTTATGAATGTCAAAATCAAGATGTAGGGTTTGAGCTAGGAGTCCTTTGAGTCTGAGGTAAGATAAAGAAGAGTAGAGGCCAACTATACAGTTCTTAACAAACATGTCTTCAGTTTCATATTGTGGAATTTCCCCCATTCTGTCCAAGCGTGGTAATCCAAACATCATTTGGCAAGGGAAGGGTAAAGATTTGGTTCACAGCAGAGATGATTTTGCATTCCATGGAACATGACATTCCCACTGCCTCCATTATTAATTTAAGCATTTTTGCAGTAAAATTAGTCTCTTGGTTGCTGTCTATAGCTTCTACTATCTCATATTTAGGTATTATCTGTTAATTTTTTTTTGACTACTGCTCAGTGGCTGTCAAGGCTGGCTAAGCCTCAACCCATCCAGTCAAGTGACCCATTATCACCAATAAATATCTAAGTCTCCCCTCTTAAGTTAGTCCAATGAAATAAACTCAAATGCATTGAAATGGTCTCACGCTAAAGTAGCCCTCCCTTCTCTTTCTACTGCTCACATTTTCTTTAACTAGTACTTCTCACCTAACATTAAACATTCAGTTCTTTCTGCCGCTGCCATCCTGGCTTCCAAGTAGTGCCTCAAGCTTCAAAGAAATTCAAAGCTTGATTTCACAAGCCTGTGCAAACCAACTTAAAGACAACTTTCTGGCGTCCCCTAAAACTTCCTTTCTCCCTTAACACTAACCATTCAATCTATAAACAAATTAGCTCCTTCTGCCAAAGGAACATCCATTAAATCAAGTGTAACCCTAGGGCCTAGGCTATAATATAACTACCCCAACACAATAATATTATTGCTGTCATTAATCAAATGTCCTAAGTATTTGATCTCTCTTTCTACATATTATAATTGCTAACTCATCTCTGTAACAATTCCTAAAAGGCAACAACTTTATGCTGCTTACAAACAAACAAGTGAACAAAAAATATGCCATAGGAAAGAGCACTTTGTCTGCTAACCATGCAGATGCATGCACACAGAAAGACAGAAAGGAATACAAAAAAAGACTTCAAAAATAAAGCAAACAAAGTATTTTGGATCCATGCTCTGAAATATCTTTGGATCAAATTTTAGTGTCAATTCTCTGCTTTCAGTAAAATGTTATTATAGTTAATAGTAATAGTAGCATTAATGCGGGTTCAGATAGATGACCATTGAGGGGCCTCTTCACTTAAAGTAGTAAAAGCAAGAACATGTGCTTAAATACATTCGACCGGAAA
>WNWU01002897.1:0-15852 GCA_012654045.1 Ptyas mucosa | reverse complement strand
AAGATTTTAAAACACAAAAGAAAAAAAAGCTCTATTTAACTAGGGAATTGTAATAATTGAGACACTATTAATTGTATATTGTGTTGAAAGCAGAAATGGTTAAGTTGTAGTTTGGAGGAATATATGGGGGAAATTATTTGGTTTATTATTATTGGTAAATATAATTAATGGATTTGTAAGATTGGATTGCATGGAAATAATTGGAATATTCATGTTCATATTGATTAATATACAAAAAAGATAGTTATATAACTAATTGATTTATATTAAAATGTTGAATTTGTATTAAACAACTGTAATATTACATAATTAACCAATGTGAGGATGGATATAAAAATAGATGACAATGGGAAGGGGTATAATATAGAATAGAAGTGAAAAATTGAATTTGATTAAGATTAGAGATGAGGATGAAGGGTAATATTGGTTTTTTAAAAAAATAGATGAGGAATAAATATGGCAAAAAGGAAATATAGAAATTGTAAATTTAATTGAAATGACTAAATACTGTTTAAATTTGTGAACCAGCCAAATACTCTGTTCAAAGAAAATACATTGTATGTTTGTATGTGTCTTTCTAATTATTGCTATTTATTCATATTTGTTCTCTTTTATTCTTTAAAGTTTAACAATTCATTCTTTATCTTAATATCTTTAGATTTGTTTGGGGTTGGTTTTCTTCCCTTTCATCTTTTTTATTGTACAGCAATCTTTCTCCTCAAACCTACCACCTCTCTCTTTTCTACTCAGAGGGCTGAAAAAGTTATTTTTGACTGGTCCTCGCACTTTTGACCAGTCCTCGAACTTACGACTTTTACCATGGTGAGGAGAAGCAGTTATGAAATGAGTGACATGTTTCTTAAGAATGCTACAATGGGCATAAATGATGACCAGTCATAAGTGCGAAGACCGGTCAAAAGTGCGAGGACCTGTCAGAAATCACTTTTTTCAGGCCTCTGTGTAGTCCTTTTGTGCACATGGACTATTCAGAGGGCTGAAAAAGTTATTTTTGACTGGTCCTCGCATTTTTGAGCAGTCCTCGAACTTACGACTGTCCTCACATTTTACGTTTTTGCCCTATCTTATCACCATGGTGAAGAGAAGCAGCTGTGAAATGAGTGACATGGTTTTTAAGAATGCTGCACGGGCATAAATGTGAGGATGGTCATAAGTGTGAGGACCATTCAAAAGTGCGAGGACCTGTCAGAAATGACTTTTTTCAGCCCTCTGAGTAGTCCCTATAGAATAAAATAATACTATACATAATTTTTTTATTTATTATATTTGTAAATTGTACTTATGTTGAAATTTTTAAAAATATATTACAATACTATTTTTGCGTTCTATGAAAATTTTTGTTGCTCCATATAGACCAAATTTTTAATCAGCCCCCCACACCCCCCCGGTCAATGGTGTCCCTCTTTACCAATGTTAAAATCTGGTCACCTTAAACTTGGTGGTCCCTGAGGTCCAAAAGGTTGGGGACCCCTGGAATAGACAACATCACCACCAGATGGATTTGTAGCTGGCTGACAAACCATACTCAACAAGTAGTCCTTAATGGTACTGTAGCCACATGGAGAGAAGTACTGGGCAGTGGTGAAATCTAAAATTTGTTACTACCGGTTCTGTGGGCGTGGCTTGATGGGGGGGTGTAATGTGACTGGGTGGGCGTGGCCAATTTAAAAAAAACTTTTAAAACCATTTTTTCTACAACCACTTCGGCGAAGAGGTTGTAAAAAAATGCTGATCAGGCAACTCAGCTGGGATCGTCAGAGCCTTTTTTAAAAGTTGCCTGATGGGCAGAGGCTTTTTAAAAAACTCAGCTTGAATCGTCAGAGGCATTTAAAAGAAAAAAAGCCTTTGACGATCCCAGCTGAGCCACGCAATCATCAGAGGCTTTTTTTTTAACTTTTAAAAGCATTTTTTCGGCCGAAGAGGTTGTAGAAAAAATGCTTTTAAAAGTAAAAAAAAGCCTCTGATGATTGTGCGGCTCAGCTGGGCATGGGGGGGGCCAGGGATTTTTGCTACCAGTTCTCTGAACCACCTGCCTCCATCGCTACTGGATCGGGTGATCCGGTCCGAACTGGGAGCATTTCATCCCAGTACTGGGGTACCACAAGGTTCCATCTTAGGCCCAGTACTCTTTAATACCTTCATAAATGACTTAGATGAGGGAATAGAAGGGGAACTCATCAAATTTGCAGATGACACTAAGCTGGTAGGAACAGCCAACATCCCAGAAGACAAGCTCAGGATCTAAAAAGATCTTGACAAACTTGAACAATGGGCCCTATCCAACAAAATGAATTTCAATGTGGAGAAAACCAAAGTTTTACATTTAGGCAGGAAAAATCAAAGGTATAAGCACAGATTAGGAGAGACCAGGCTCAAAAACAGTAACTGTCAGAGGTACTGAGTTTTGACTGAGTTCAGACTAGCAAAGGAAAGGCAAGTTTGTATGGATGCTTTGCTGTGTGTATATTTTATCTACATGAGTCATATATAAGGCTGTTTTTGGGATATTCTTGCCTTTACAATTTAAGAATAGTATTTTGCTGGCAATCAGTAGAAAGCAGATCATACTCTGTCACCATTTAAGGGAAAAGGCATCCTACTTTTATACAAATTTGAGGATTGAATACCTTCTGTACGCATTGCTTTTTTAAGTTTTGTCCCCTTCTGTTTGTGTCCCAAAGATTTGTTATCATTTGTGGAATTGGACTTTGAGTATCAGGACTGAATAATCTTTCATCCTGGGGTTTTACAAAGGTGGCAGCTGTAAGTCATGACAATAAAAGCATTCAGAATTTCCACTAACTGTTCTGTTTCCTTTTTAAAAAACATGACTATAAAGTAAAACTCCATTAAGAAAAGAAAAGACTTAAAGGAGATGTTATTTAAAGCCAAGTCTAATAGATGATGAGGGAAGCTATTTGAGTTTGTTTAATGGAAGGAAATCTTGAAAACACAGACCTTCAGAGAAGTGACTGTAAACAGTGCACATTTATTATTAGCTGCCCATATTTATTGTGTGTCTCTTGGTTTCGGGATTTTCCAATCAGATGATATGAGATGCCCTATTCTTACTGGGTAGAGAAAAAAGTGACTGGTGATTGATAATTTAAAAAAAGTGGTTTTCTGGAAGCTTTTTCATTCTACTTTAATGAACTTCAATTAGGATATAATTAGGATTCATGTACTGTATTCTCTTATTCTAGAATATCCTGTTCTGACCCAGCCTTAGCAGAAGCAAGAAACAGAGTCCTTGTCTGGAAAAACCCCTCTTTATTTACCTCTTGTGAATTAATGGCATTCACACACCGAAAAGTCCAGGCAATAATCCTTCAAAGAGTTAACTGCAGTAACAGACCTTATCAGTTCCTTGAGATAATTGCCAGGCTGCAAATTAAGTTCTGGCAAGCAGTCTTTGTGGCACAAAGCACAATGAGCAAAATCTTCAGAAATACAAACTGTTGTCTCCTACGACAACCACTCCCCTTTCCTTCTATTTATTCCCCAGCCAGGGAGGGGCCATTCAGCGTCCACGTGTGCTTTGCTTCCCAAGTTGACTCCTTGTCCTCCATTGTTCACCTCTCCTAACTGCTCTGTGCATAGGTGCATCTGGAACAGGCCACAGCTGTTCTTCCTCCTCACTCATCTCAACCTCCAAAGGCAGCTGCCTCTCCGGTGGCTGGGAAATGTTGGATGGCCCTGGCTCTATCTCTGTGTCTGACGCAGAGCATCCATCAGAGCCTTCCCCAGAGTCCGGAATTGACCCAAGTTCCTCCCCAACCTCCTCATCGTCTGAGTCTGCCGCCAGCTCTGCTGTCAGCTGGCGGGCCACAACATATCCAACTGGGAGCCTACTGATGAATGTATGTACATCATTCAGTAAGCAAAAAAATATGTACAGTATCAGCATGAAATTTGCCACCAGTTACCAATTCCTGTCCTGCTTCTGTGGCATCTGTTTTGGCTCACAGAATGGCACTGCTTTGATTTTATGTATGCAGTACATCACAACCAAAGCAACTGATTTTTCTGGCTGTATTTTCTCTTCTGCATATCTGCTAGTAGGAAAAATAGCAGCCAACCAAGGCACTACAGGAAGACGTGGGGAGGGGCAATCTGGTTACAAACAGTGTTTCTCATCTGTAGGCTGACTCTATATTGTATTATGTTGTAACCCAAACTGAAGTTAAAAAATCACTGCAGAAGCTGCCTTTTTTCTTTGCTTCCTTTCCCTTAAATAGGTAATACATGTGAACTTCCAGATTGCCCTATGCTCGTGATGATGAACCTATGTCATACGTGCTGAAAGTGGCACGCAGAGCCATCTCTCCAGGCATGCGAGCTGTCGCACATTGCTCTTCTGGGTTCTGGTGTGCCGGCCAGCTGGTCTTCACATGTGCAGGAGCGCTGGAAACCAGAAGAGCAGCTGCCCGGTGCTCATGCACATGTCAGGCAGCTGCTCTTCTGGTTTCCGGCATGTGCGCTCCTGTTTCAGCAACACTGCCCTATGCTATTTAACCAGCAAAGGGGCAAAAAGAACATTGATACCATCATTCTGTTATTAGATGATTTCAGCCTGGCACTAACTGAGTAAAAATGATAAGATTAAAGCATTGCTAGCTGAGCAGTCTAGTCTAGTCCTGCTGTATTATAATTCTGACAAACCACCAGCACAGTGCTGCTGTATCCTGCTTTTTAGGGAGACAACTGTTGTGACCTAGGCTTACTGAGTCATTACAAGGCATAATTAGTCCCAAATTAGTCCGCAAGCTGCACTGGCTCCCTATTGGTCTCCGGGCACAATTCAAGGTGTTGGTTATTACCTTTAAAGCCCTACATGACTCAGGGCCAGGTTATCTTTGAGACCGCCTTCTACCACATAGCTCCCAGCGACTGGTAAGATCCCACAGAGTTGGTCTCCTCTGGGTCCCGTCAGCTAAACAATGCCGGCTGGCGGGCCCGCGGGGGAGGGCCTTCTCTGTGGCTGCCCCAGCTCTCTGGAACCAGTTACCTCCTGAGGTACGGACCACCCCCACCCTATTGGCCTTCCGAAAAGCGGTGAAGACCTGGCTTTTCCGGCAGGCCTGGGGCCGTTGATCTCGCTGTTGCGATCTTGTGAGATCCAGCCATGAATGGTGTGAATGGGTTTTAATGTCTTAATTTTAAAATGTTTTTATAATGGTTTTTTTAAAAATGCATTGTAAGCCGCCCTGAGTCTCCGGAGAAAGGTGGCATATAAATTGAACTAATTAAATTAAATTAAATTAAATAAACCTATTTTATTGTAACAGCTGAGAATTACGTTCATTCACAGCTGAGTCCCAATTAGTTGCAAAACAAGTCCTTCGGAAGAAGTCCTTCAGGATAATCACCAACCTTTATCTTCTTTGACACCCTGCCAAAGGCCTTACTTGGCAAAGCCCCACGAAGTTCAGAAACAAACAAGAGACGCCAACTGGAAACAGAGTTAGCAACATTGCTTTTCTGCAAAAGGCCCTCGTGCCTTTGTTTCTCTTTTAAGCCTTATGGGAGGGGCCAATCATCTCCTGGCCTTACTCCTGAGTCATCCCTTTTGCTTTAGCTGCTCTTGCCTTCTGGCAGCTCTGCGCATGCATTCACTAGGAACTGGCTCCTCCTGTTCCTCTGCCTCTCTGCTGTCCGACTCTGGGGGCTCCAGAGTCCACGCATCACTCCCAGATGGTCCTGGCCCCATCTCTGCCTCCGACGCAGAACCCTCGTCCGGGCCTTCCCCAGACTCCAGGACTGGCCCACGTTCCTCTCCAGCCTCCTCACTGTCCAACTCCGCTGCCAGCTCCGTAGGCTGCTGGTGGACCGCAACAACAACAGAATGGCAGCAGGCAATGTTGACCAGAAAAGAAGGAACAGGACATGCCCAAATAGCATGAAACAGGCAATAAGCATCTTATGGTTTCCATCAGTACTGACAACCAGATTTAACCTCTAAAACAATAGGTGACAAAGTATAATAGGTTTTATACTTTGTGGCTCCTATTGGGAAATCAAATCTTTATTTCTTTTACATAGACAAAATGAATGTGTCCATTTATCAGAATATTTAACAGGTTGAGTTTCCAGTGCTGATCTTAAATTTCAGTAGCAAGAGTTCCAGGATACAAGATAAGGTGAGAATAATGACATTTAAGGCAAAAATACCGTAAATACCAGTCGCAACTCTTTGAACCAACATGTTCTGGAGCTGATTTTGTTTAACTGTGTTATGTTAATCTGTTTACCTGATGAAGAGATCTTAGAAAAAAACTAGCAAAACTAAAAACTAAAACAAAAGCAAAACTAGCATCTCCTTTTCTAAAATGTAAGTTGATCTAATAAAGATCCTTCTACATTTTTTTTCTTTTAGCCAATATAACCAATTCATAGTTTATTTAATTCTTATTCTCTTTAGCCTAGATTGTAACAGGAATTAAGTGTTAAATTTTTGACCAGGCATTGAATTCCAGAGTCTGAAATTTAACTCAAGTGCATGTAGATACTTTTAAAATATAAAGATATGTAATTCTAGTTGAAAACCAAAAGTAAAATTTCTAAAACATCAAGCAAATACAGGGTACAAAGTCTTACTCCCTTTCAGCTGAATACGATGAAACTTTTAGAATGTAGTGATTTAACTGAAAACTAAATTTTCAATAAGCAGGCTATTAGCACTGAGCTGATCTATGTCTCACTAAACATTTTTTGTAGTTAAGTTTTTATAAAACACTAGCTGGTAACCCGGCGTTGCCTGCGTATTTATATATGTCGAAGCCTTTATCTGACAGGGAGCCATTGAGAGGGGCCTTTCTTCCCCCTACTCCCATGCCCATCATCCCTGCCCTCTCCCTTCCCCCTCCCATGTGCTCCTCTTTCCCGTCCTGTCTACGATCCTGGCACTTTGCCCCAAATCCATCAGGTGCTTCCCCATTGCTCCACTGGAGGGAGAACGTCACGGCTGCCTTTCCAGAGGAAACTGCGAAGGAACTGACATCACAAACAATTGCCACTCTAGGACGCCGCACTCGCTCTCCTTAATGGCCCAGGCTCTCCCTTCCCCCTCCCATGACATCACAAACAATTGTCGCTCTAGGATGCCACACTCGCTCTCCTTAACAGCCCAGGCGTTCCACAGTTATGCTGGAACACACACACACACACAGACACACACACACACCAGGGGTGTCTTACCCCCACAGTATTTGTTTCCAGATAGTAAGTCATCTGTGTACCAAGTTTGGTTGAAATTGCTCGAGGAGTTCTAGAGTTATGCGGGAACATACATACATACAGCCTTTTTTATATAGATAGATAGAAGATGTAGTTTTATAAAAATATAGAGAAAGCCTGTAGTAGTAGAATCTTCAACCATAGTTATGATTTCCAGAAGAAACATGGCCCTCTACTTGTAAAAAATTCCAATTAGTTCCAGCCAGCACGGTAATTTTAGCTGAAGCACAACTCAAGGTCATAGATCTTACCCTTAGCAGCAATTCATTCAAATGTAGAGAGACAGTAAAAGCTGTCAATGCGAAAGTATTTTAAGACCAGTGGTGGGATTCAGCCAGTTCGCACCCCTTCGGGAGAACCGGTTGTTAACTTTCTGAGCAGTTTGGCAAACTGGCTGTTGGAAGAAATCATTAGGCCAGAGAACCGGTTGTTAAATTACTTGAATCCCACCACTGTTTAAGACCCCATTTCCACTGCTTTAGAATGAAATTTGATGGTTACCCTAATAGACATATGAAGGAGCCATCTGGCATTAAGGATAACATAGCCATCATAAACTGAAAAATTTCAACAGATTTGAAGTAGCAGTTCATTTCTTATCTAAGCCCTATTTTAAACATTCTTTATCAAAAGCCCAAATCTGCCACTTGCCCAACTTTATTTTTTTCCAGCCTTTTAAAAAAAGTTTTGGATCTTAAGTATTTAAAATTCCTATCCCTCCCTTCCATATGAAGTGCATTTTTGGATGTGGTGCCTTGCTCTTTTATTTTAAAGATATGTGACGCTTCAACTTCAGAAGCTGTGAACATCAGCAATGTTCATCTACCCTGAGATAACAAGAGACAAGACTTGATTAGCAGCAGATTAAACCCTCTTCCAAAATAGCTGTATGACACAAAATTCACATTCTAACATGGAAGGTTTAGGTCAGGTATGTCAAACTCACGTCACGGCGGCGTCACGTGACATATCGGGACTTTTTCCCCCTTCACTAAACCGGGCGTGGGCGTGGCTGGCCAGCATGTGACGCACCCAGCCCATGGGCCGCGAGTTTGACAGCCCTGGCTTACGTCAATGCTTCCCTTTACATAATGCAGATCTACTTGCAACCTAGAACAAAGAAATTATTTAACCTTCACTCTCTTCCACGGGTGTCAAACTTGATTGCGTCACGGGCCGGATTGTGACATATTGCAACATTTTTTGCCTTTGCGGAGCCAGGGCATGCGTGGCCTGCGCGTGATGTATCTGGCCCGTGGGCTGCCAGTTTGACAGGCCTGCTATTCCTTTAAGAACTTGTTTGACTCACTTTTCAGTTTGTTAAGTTACATCAGACACTTTCATGTTTTATCCTAGTTACCTTCTCTAAAGAGGATACATCCAACCTAACATATTGTATAGACTAATATAATGTTTTTTTCTGATTTAAAAAAATCAAAATTGGTTTCCACATCTGTAAATCTACGTGGTTGCTTTTCAATCTGGCTGTTTTTAACAAGGTGGATTTACAGGTGCTGCAGAAGGACAATTTTGATCTTTAAAGGAATCAGAAATGATTTATTTTAGTTGATATGTTATTCACAATACCCTGTACCCTTTCCAAATTTCTTTCCTTGCAGAAAGGAGTTTCCACTGCTACTTATATTCTTAGAAAGATACAAGTAGATTTTTTTTCTTATTTGACCCTAAATTAAACTAAAATCCAAGTCGGTTGGCTTACTATACATTGAAAACTAGTTTTCAGTAAAGGTCATATAATATACTTTAGCCATTTTCTTAAATATTCTCAGTCACTAAAACAATATGAAGTAACTTGTGCTGCATAGAAAATAGAGAATTCCCCCATTTCAAGGAGAAACCCTACACATAGCTTTTTAAAAGCCAAATTAGTGCTCTACATAAATGCAAAATATAAAGGGCTACCAAATATTGAATGGGTTGCTTGATTTAGGTGTATTTTGAGGCTAAACAAAAAACCCCTGATTTTAAGATCTGCCATAAAACACTAAAACGAATTCCACTTGAAAATCCATTTTACATTGAAAGTAGCATTATGCACAATTATTTGAGTGTTCAGATGTGGAAGATCACCAGGGCCTATAAGATCTCACATACTTCACCCCTATTTAAACAATGGTCTTACATGCATCAGGACCTAATATAGTTCAGCAGGCTAAGGACTATGAGCCAAATTTAGGCACCTAAAAGAAAAGCTAGCTCTCCCAGTTCTTAATTTTAAGCCAAGAGAAGACTTCAAAGGGATTGTAAAATGTTTGCTAGAATGCTATTTTGATCCTCAACCTGCCACTTCTGATTAGGTTCTCAAAAAGCGCCCCTTCCCCCAAAAATTATGACCATGGACCAGTAGTTAAAAACTTAATTATTCAGAGGAAGAATCAATCTCAGGATTCTATTTGTATAAAAAACAAATCAAATTAAAAAGCAAAATCTTCAGAATGGACCAATTCAAGAAGCCAATGAAAGAAGTGAACCAAAATCTAGAAGCTGTAGACAGTAAGGGAAAAGAGAGCAGTGCTTGCCTATTATTGATTACTGCAATTGCAGCAGCCATATCAATGGAGTAGAAAGAGTACTTCCAAATTCATATAAAATTATAAAGCTTTGAAAAGCATTGCTCTGGTCAGGGTAAAAGTGGAATGTGGTAGCGGAAAAAATAATTCCAATCTGACCATAAATTTTGTACACTCTGCCAAGAGAGATAGGAAACTGAGGTATGCTGCAAAAGAGTCATGGCCCTAAAGTTGATGACATTACCCAGAAATTGAAATCAGGACTCCTCAACTTCAACCCAAATCCAGTTTCAAGGCTCCTGATTACCCTTCTGGCAGGTAAAGAAAAACTAAACTATGCAGCAGAGTTTAATATTCTGGTGTGTGACAAGCCCTTTTAAAAATCAGAAAGTATTGCATGGTATCTGAAAGAGACCTGGAGAAAAAGTAAGTAACTGCCTCTAAAAAGCAGAGAAATTGCACTCAGTTCCAACATCTTCTACTAAGAACATCTCTCTTTTCCCAGTGCCCATTTCATCTTCAATGCAAATTTAAAAAAGAGAACCAACTAATAGGGTTCTTCCTACTATCATCAAAACTACCTCAAGAACAGCTCTGATGACAAAAAGTCCTATAGCAAACAAAAATAAGAGTTGGGGATGGGGTGGGAATCTTCACTAGTACAGTGGATTATTTCTCTGATTGTATCTTATTAGAGATCAAGATGGTTTTTAACCAAATTATGTTTGCCTGTTGTCATTTGGAAGAATAGTTGAACTGCACAAACTGACCTAAGAATCTCAAGTGGTAGAAATTCATTACTTTAGACTCAGAAGTATACAAATCCTAGACAAGTTGATCCATGAATAATCAACCAATAGGAAACTACTATATTAACCCCACAGGGGAAAATGCAGCCTCTTTTAAATAAATTATGTCCAGAAGATGTCCTTTCTTATGTACTTCAGCCCTTGTAGAACAATGAGAACAGTGGCTCACATCTTATATGTCACCCACTTCTCAGTCAGCAGATTTTCTGTGGAAGGAGTGAATCCAAACATGATGTGGTCATTCCTTTGGACAGGCATAGTTGGCAATCCAATTAAGATCAGCCACTACTCCCCAGTGAAGATAGAGTATACTGACCACCACCAGCACATGCATAATCTGATGGCTGTTGAACCAATAGTCAAAACAGCCTGGCTTCCAGCGCTCAGGCACTCGCGAGATGTTGATGACGCCCCCAAGAAAGGCCAGACCATCCATAATGAGGTATGAATGCAGAGAGGTGGGGTGGCCAGTGCCTAATCCCACCCACCGCAAATAGAAGAAGAAAAAGCGGAACAGAGCCTGCCAGGCAAAGGCTCGTAAGCGCCGGACACTGGAACGAGCAGTCACTGCACAAAAGATACCATAGCTTGACAAGCCTGTGTAGGCCAGCAGGGCAATAGAACGAAGAAGTGGGGAGCAGGCCAGCGTGCAGTAGATGATTGGTAGAGCACCTGTGTGGAAAGAGACAGTCAGTCCACCAAGAAATTAAGGATAAAAACAATGGCAATCAGCTTACATCAGGGCTGTCAAACTCTCGGCCCACGGGCTGGATGCATCACGTGCTGGCCATGCCAATGCCCGGTTTAGCAAAGGGGAAAAAAGTCCCGCTACGTCACATGACAGCACCGTGACGACGTAAGTTTGACACTCCTGGCTTACATGGTCACTACAGGTAGTCTCCAACCACAATGGAGGCTGGAATTTTGTAAATCACTGCTGCATAAATCAAGGCATCATGTGACCAGACTCAATTTTACAACCTTTTTTACAGCTGTTATAAAGCAAGTCAATGCAGAGGTTAAACAAATAACTTGGTTGAACCACATGGTCATTAAACAAATCCAGCATATCCAGTGGGCATTGTTTGCTGTTTTCTGCTGGAAAATGGCAAAAAAAGTTGCAAATTGTGATCACATGACTGCAGGACATTGCAACCAGTCACAAATACTTGGTTGCCAAGCGCCTGAAATGCAATCATATGACCTCATAAAAATACATGCAGGAGTCATAACTTTGATAAATGGGTCATAACTTTTTTTAAAGTCTATTGTAAACAGTTGTTAAGCAAGGACTACATGTAGCACTCCTGAAATATTTCAGCTGTCCTTCAGATTCTCTAAGAACAGTCTTGTATTTACAACAATAGAAAGCCCCTTTTTCCCCAAATAATCTTTACAAAGGATCATTCACTGAAAATATGTTTTTCATTGTTTTAAATTCAGTGTCTTTTAAGTCAGCATGAGTATTTCCTTTCCAAGCATAACCAGAACTGCTCAATTCTACACCCCTCTTACCTCTTCTTCATTCTTGAGCTTTTTTCCAAGATGGCTTCTGCCATCACATAAAGATTGGCTCTTCAGTACCCAAAGCCAACACAATTTGGCTCATATACCCTCTATGCAACCTGCTCCCAGCTCAAAAAATACCACTTTCAGCCCTCCTGTGTTCTCAGTACGCATTGCAACTTTGTCCCTTTTTTGCTCCTCTAATCCAGTAAGTCATCCATGGATACCAAGGGAGCACTTTAACTCACCCAAAGTGTTGACCATGCAAACCCCACACATATCCAGGGTGAGCAAGGTATGGTAAACAGCAGGGCCTCCTTCATGATTCATGAAGAGATGGTAAAGCACGCTGCCCAGCTGTGGAAAAATGCAAGCCAAATAGTGCACGACTCCCAGCCAGGATTCTGAAAGTTGAGCCCATGGAATGGTCAGCGGCAACACGAAGAGAAACCCCAGCAGAGGGATACCTGAAAGAAGAGGAAAGAAACAACTGAGAGAGTCCAATTAGGGATAGTACCAGAGAGCCCTGCCTCTTTTTGCAATCCTATCAGCATTTCCTGCATCGTATCCCACCCATAACAGGTTTGTCCCAAGCAGCATCCTTTGTTCATCAGCTGTCACAGAGAAATGACGAAAGAAATTTCATGCAATTTCCAGAAATTGCACCAAAACATTTTTGTGTAGGGACACTCTGTAAGGATCGCCTCTCCTTCCAACTTAAGAAAGTACGAACTCTTGAAACGTGTTTGTTCAAAAGGATTTCTTTTATTAAGCAGAAGTGAAAACCATCCAGCTAAAGCAAGATCTGAATACCTTTAGGCAAAGCAGTAGGATTAAAGTGGTAGAGACCCCTCCCTTTAAGTCAGAATGCAGATTTTAGCCAATACACAAGTGTGAAGATGTTTTCTTTACTATTTCCTATGAGAACCCGAACAAACATGCATTCCCACCATTTACGTTAAAGTGAGACAACCCACATGGCTATCATAAAAATTCCTGCAGGTAAAGGAGATCTCAGGGCTCTTTGGCGCCAGGATATAGGTTGTAAAGTATATGTTGACACAGGCAATGCTAGGGAATCGAGTCCAAGTGTCCCCCCTCCTCTAACTGAATGGCAGTATCACTTTTAGGGATCTGACATGCTACCCTCCTTAAAAAGCGAAAGGGTCCACCTGAAAAAAAAACAAAATATACACAAGATTTCATGATAGTATATTAACAAGGTTTGTTAGGATATTGGGAGTGAAATTTTCTCAGTAAGCTTGGAGCCCTAACGTGGTGTTTAGCGACCCATTCATTGTGTGCTGATGGTAAATGTTTCCAAGCAACTAAGTATTGAATTTTCCCTCTGTGGATCCTAGAATCAAGGATTTCCTTGATTTCAAAGTGTTGTTCACCTTCAATCATGATGGGAACGGGTGGTGTAGATGCAGGTGGTCTGAGGGATGAGATTACTTCTCGCTTGAGTAAACTAATATGGAATACTGGGTGGACTTGCCTGAGCATCTTTGGAAGGAGTAGTTCAACTGCTACTGGATTGATGATTCTAGTGATGGGGAAAGGTCCAATGAACTTTGGCCCTAGTTTTTTCGATGGTTGTAATGATTTTAGGAATTTTGTAGATAAGTATACTCTGTCTCCAACATGAAAAGGTTTGGGTTCCATCCTTTTCTTGTCAGCTTGAATTTTAAAAGCTTCTCTAGCTTCCTTTAAAGCTAGTCTAACCACTGGCCACATGTTTTGCAAATTATCCATCCACTCCTTAAGTGAGGGGATGGTGGGTTCTTCTGTGGGTAGTTCAGGCATGGGGCTGAAATCCTGGCCTGTTGCTACTCTAAAAGGAGTAAAACCAGTGCTTGAATGGACAGCATTATTAAACGCAACTTCAGCAAAAGGCAAAAGTTCGGTCCAGTTATCCTCTTGAAAATTAATGAAACATCGGCTTCCGCTGTTGCCGTCAGCTGTTGCAGACGGTCCTTTGAAGACCGCCAGCCCGAACGCCCGTAAAAGAGCCGTTTCGGCAATTGAAACGGCTCGTAAAACTCCGAGACCGCAAAGGGCTTGTGAGGAGAGCCGGCGGCTGCAGGTAGAGTCCCCTGTGAGACCCCCAGAAAGCTTTTCTTGCTTCTGGGGAGTTAACAGGGTGGGACTCCCTATTCACCCCGCTGAAGCTCCGGACGACTAGGAAACTCTGCTTTAAAGCAGAACAAGACAGCGCGGCAGCATTACCAATAACAAAGAAAAATAAGGAAGATTTCAAACTTCTCACTAAACAGCAAGTATTGGAAGTTTTTTGGACTATTTTAAAGAGTTCTTAAAGTGAAAGTGAATTGGCTTTGAGGAAAGCGGAGGGAAAAAAAAATGGCGCCTGTTCTTAGTTGAGAGAGCTGAAAGCGAAAGTAATTTGATTACTGTATTCGGCTACATTTTAAAGTAACAAATCCGGCTGGAAGTGGCAGAAGTATCCAAAAAACAAAATAACATAAAATAAAAATACCAATTGACTCTTATAGACCTGATTGAATCTGGAGAACTTTTTGGGAAAAGTTGTTAGAGTTTGTGGAAAAGGAAGATCTTTAAGAGGTAAAATGGCAACAAAGCAACCAGGGGGGGGCTCCCCCACACATAAACAGAAGCAGCCTCAAACAGCGCAGTTGCAATCTCAGACAAAGGAAGAAAGCCAATATGATATTATTATTAAAGAAATTCAAAGATCAGAGAAGGAGCTTAAAGGAATGTTTCAAGAGAAATATGACTCACTTAAACAAGATATTCAAACAGTGGTTAAAGGCCTGTCTGAGGTAGCGCTGCAGATTGATAAAAAAGTGGAGAATCTTGCCTCAGAGATGGAGACTAAATTCAGAGCTTCTGACTCAAAAATTATAGAAATTGAAGAAGTTACACAGAAAATGCAAAATGAGATTACTATGATGCAATTTCGATCAATGGAATATGCTATCAGATTGAGAGGTGTTAAAGAGAACACCAGGGAAGATCTTAGGAAAATTTGTGCAGAGGCTTTGGCAGTTATGTTGAAAGTGGAACCAGATCTGGTTTTGTGCAAGATGGACAAGGTCTACAGAGTTAATTCTCGGGTGGCGGTACAAAGACAACTGCCTAGAGATGTGGTTATATATTTTACAGATAGAAGAATGAGAAATGAAATTCTGCAAAATTCTTTTGTTACAACAGTTCAAGTTGATGGAAGTGAGATTGGAGTTTTTAAAGAACTACCGCCTAAAATGTTAAGAGATAGAAAGGATTTTGGATTTTTGGTGACAGAATTGAAAAGACAGAACATACAATTTAGGTGGGATGCCCCAATAGGTATAATACTCAGGCTGCGAGGAGTGAGATACCGCCTTAATACTATTGAAAAAGCAGAAGAATTTTATTACAATGTTTTGAAAGCGGGTTCTCCTCCTCCACGCACATCTTCACCAATAGATAAAGAAGCTCAACTACAAGCCGAGATTGATCAAGAAACAGAAGCACAAATAAGGCAGTCGCAAAGGGAGGCAAGAGAATTAATGGGAGCAGTAGGTGGTGTTGTGGTTGATCCTTTTGCACCATTCGAAGCTTCTCCTTTGGAAGAAATGTCTAAAACTATCACAGAGGAGGCGATGGCTTTGGAAGTAACAACATCTAAAGTGGAAGAGCAACGCATAACCAGAGCAATGTCTAAACAAATGAAGCAACAGCAGCAAGAATATAGTAAGCCACAGCGTGAGAAAAGAACCAAAGATAAACAG
>WNWU01002871.1:0-10317 GCA_012654045.1 Ptyas mucosa | reverse complement strand
TGTTGCTCAGCTGATCATCAAAATGTTTTCTTTTTTACATTTTTTACTACTGGTTTGGGCAAACTGGCCCGAATCAGTAGCATATCATCCCTGCATCTGGTGGTGATGCTGTCTATCCCACATTTTTCTAGTCTCCAAGAAACAGCAGAAAGTAGTAGGAAGTAGGAAATAGGAAGGTTCTACTGTTAGAAAAGTTATACAGAAGTAGAAAAACATTTCTGTTAGCACTTCTTTGGTAGTTTACCATCTAGCCTTCTGTACCAGACATCTTTTCTGTGACCCTTTAAGGCAAGGGTGTCAAACTCACGGTCCGTGGACCAGTTGCATCATGTGCTGGTTCCACCCCCACCTGGTTTAGCAAAGGGGGGGAAAGTCCTGGTACGTCACGTGATGCCACTATGACGATGCAAGTTTGACATCCCTGCTTTAAGATGTCTTGGCCCATTCACTGACATTTTCTTGAATTAGCTGGGCAATCTGATCCTCTCTATCAATCCTCTTAAATCTGGGCCTATTAGCCTGCCTGACTCCTGAATTCCTATTGTAGCCAAAGTAGATCTGACAGCAATTCGGTCATGGTGCAGGTATGCTATAGATCTACAGGACCAGGTATCTAAGTCAATTGATTTTGGATGCCCTTGCTAGGCATTTATATACTAAAGAAAAGTGGAGCATTCAGAGGATTTTCAAATAATTTGCAATGGGGACAATAAAGATAGTTTACCAACTTCCTCACTCATCCTTTTAATGTTTTCCACAGGAATCCCTGGAGGTTTGGGCTCATTAACTCAGTTCTGGAACAATACCTCAGGTGTTACATAAATTATCAGCAAGATAACTGGGCTGACTTACTGCCTTTTGCAGAGGTCGCTTATAATAACTCCATCCATAGTAGCACTGGCTTCACCCTGTTCAAAGTGGCTTCTGGTCAGGACTTTGGACCCATTCCAGAGCTGCCACAAGAGAAGCCTCAAACCCCTTCCTTAGTGGATTGAGCAGCTTCAGTTTATCTGGCCCGTCACTCGTAAGGCATTAGATGAGGCTCACCGAGCACATAAGAAACAGGCTGACAAGAAAAGAGCTATGCCGAAGGACTACCAAGTTGGGATAGGTTTTTCTTGTCCACTAAGTATTTACAGACTACCCAGAAATCAAAGAAATTAGGTCTTAAGTACGTGGGTCCTTTCCCTATTGTAAGGATTGTAAACCTGGTCATGGTACAGTTAGAACTACCTAAAACCCTGAGAAGGATTCACCCTGTGATTCATGTTAGCTTGCTGAAAACAATGTGTCATCATGAGTTTAACAACCCTGCTCTAGAGAAAACCCCTAGGAACTAGGACCATAAAAGGTAATTTGTAAATAAGGGCAAGGGGTGATAGAAATAGAGTAATGGGAGATGTAATCGAGGCGGTGAAAATGCATTCACTTTAGACGCTTGGGATAGATTGTGACCGCATGAGTACTAAGGCAATGAGGAAAAGGTGGAAGGTAAATTTGTAACAGAGAATATAAGGAAAACATGTTGACAGTTTAAGGTGTGTCCACTGTATGTGCATGTACGTGGTGGGACACCCTCTTTAATAATAATAATAATACTTTATTTACGGTCACAGACCAAAATGCAAGCATAACTAAAAGCATCATCATGAACAACCAGCTGCCAGAAGCCCCGGCCAAGAGGAACCACAGCACTCTCCTCTAATGGTTACGGCTCTTAAAAAGAATTTTGAGACCTGAGAGGTAGTGTATGAGGAGCTATCCCCTAAACAGTACAAGGCCAAATCACTGGCATTGGGCCCACAAAGTTTTGTCTCTAAAAGAGACATCAAATTGGTCCTGTCTACATTGTACATGGGGCAGTGTAACAGGACGTGCTCCACAGTCTCTACCTCCGCTCTACCACAGGGACATAGCCGCTCGCCCATCGGGAGCCTCTTGAATCGTCCGTCCAGCAATGCTGAAGGCAAGACATTAAAATGAGCAAGGGAGAAGACTCTTCTATACTTGGGGATGGTTAGAGTATAGAAATATGAGGCCATCCTCAGTCCATAATTATTAAATTGGCTGAAGACCAGAGGGGAGCAGGTCTTATTGGCTCTGGCTCTCAGGTATTGTAAGTCTATGTCCACAAGCCGTTGGACTACCCTAGATTGGGCGTCTTTAAGACCATAGTCTCCCATGGCATCCCCCGAAAAGCCTAACAGGTGGAGTTTCTTCGTCAGTTCCCTCTCCCATCGAGACGTATAGGGGTCAGCTAACACCAGGGAGAGGTAGCTACCAGGGGCTGCCAAAAAGAGCAGCCGAAACCACCATTTAAAGGTGTTGATCCATGCCATGCATTCGACTGATCGAATGCCCAGTTCCAGGTACATCGGGGCAAAGCCAACACAGGGAGGGAGACCCAAAAGTTTCCTTAAAAAAGCAGCCTGGGTTCTTTCGATACACTCCTTGAAGCCCTGTATCCATATAGGAACTCTGTAAAGAGTTTGGGCCAAGGTTTTGGCTTTGTAAATACGCAGAGCAGAAGGAATAGATTGGCCACCTTGGGTATAGAAAAATCTTAAAATCTGCTGATGGCTACAAGAGGCTGAATTCTGCACCTGGGTTCGATGTCTAGTCCAAGCACCGGTGTTCTGAAAATAAATACCTAAATACTTAAAATGGGAAACCTGCTTGACAGCATTACCCTTAATAGCCCAGTTATGTAGCTTCCGGGCTCTAGAGAACACCAATACTTTTGATTTGTCGTAATTAATGGACAAGTGATTCTCAGCGCAGTAGGAGCCAAATGCAGAAAGAAGCCTTTTCAGACCAAGCCTCGTCAGTGATAGGAGGACCGCGTCATCAGCATAAAGGAGAAGCGGGATCTTCGTAGTTGACAGCTTTGGGGCGTGAGACTCAGTACGTCCAATGTAAGAGGCCAAGTCACATAAGAATAAGTTAAACAAAAGAGGAGCCAGGACACAGCCCTGCCTTACTCCACTCTTTATCGGGATGGGATTTGAGAGTTCTCCCTGTAAACCGCACCTGACCTGACTAGAAGTCTGATTATATAGGGATCTAATTAAGAACAAAAGACGTCTATCGATGGAACTTTTGAGCAATTTTGACCACAACAATTCCCTTGGGATTGAATCAAATGCTGCCTTTAGATCAATAAAAGCAGTAAAATGTTTACCACCTGGTATGATGGCATATTTGTCAACCAGGTGCGCTAGGACAAAGTAGTGGTCCAATGTGGCACAGCCTGCTTTAAACCCTATCTGTTCAGCACCAATAATGTTGGACTCCTCGACCCAGGTGAGGAGTCGGCATTGGAGATACTTAGCATACAATTTTAGGGACACCCTCTTTGGAAAGCAGTGAATAAAATTATCATTGTTTTCTCTTGGAAGTTTTGGCTGGTGATTGTTTATTTTAAAAACTAGATAACGAATCCCACAGTGGTCACCTGTAAAGCTCTTCATTGAAGCTTCTGACTCTTCCTCAAGGGTAGCCCCATGTAGAGTGCATTGAACAGCTTTTTTCCTGAATGCCATCACTCTGCTAAACAAATAATTCCCTCAACACTGTCAAACTATTTACTAAGTCTGCACTACTATTAATCTTCTCATCGTTCCCATCACCCATCTCCTTCCACTTATGACTGTATGACTGTAACTTTGTTGCTTGTATCCTTACAATTTATATTGATTTGATTGTTTCCTGATTGCTTATTTGTACCCTATGACTGTCATTAAATGTTGTATCTTATGATTCTTGATGAATGTATCTTTTCTTTTATGTACACTGAGAGCACATGCACCAAGACAAATTCCTTGTGTGTCCAATCACACTTGGCCAATTTAAAAATATATCTATTCTATTCTATTCTATTCTATTCTATTCTATTCTATTCTATTCTATTCTATTCTATTCTATTCTATTCTATTCTATTCGTAGCAGTAGTTTAAACATAATAATCAGGGCTTGAACAACAGAGCACAGGGACTCCTGATCCAGGAAAGGCTGCAACTGGTACACCAAATGAAGTTGTGCAAAGGCTTCCCTAGCCACAACTTCTACCTGCTCTTTGAGCAGGAGCTGTGAGTCCAGGAAAAAAACCCAAGTCACAGACTGGGTCTGTCTGGGGTAGTGCCAGGATAGTCTGGGGTACCTTACCTCTTTTTCTATTCACTCTCTCATACACACACACTTAGCCCCTGTCAGTAGGAATAATTGCTCAAACATTTCATAAAATGTATCATGTTCATTGGCATTTGTGGAAAAGCAAATTCCTTGCAAATGACTTTCACGGAGTTCTCTTTAGCAGGATTTATTGAGATGAAAGTTACAAGAATTATATTCTTCCATCTCCCATTATGAAATGTATACATATCATTTTCTTTGACTTCTGCATACCATCTAAGTGAAAATAATATCATCTTCCAAATAAAGTTTTAGAATTCTTTCAATGTCATAGTGTAGTGACTCATGTTTTTACATGTATTCTGGCAGTAAGTTCCACCTTGGTATTCAGGTCTGGCCTCAGAATGATAATATAGTTCTTGGGGATGAAGATGCAGCCCAGAAGACCAGCACTGGAAGCCAAGATGGAGAAGACCTGAACAGCGACCATATATTTTCCTTTGGTGCTCAGGTAGGTGGGCACAAAAGTCACCCAGACACTGCAGAACACCAGCATGCTGAAGGTGATCAGTTTGGCTTCATTGAAGGCCCCAGGCAGACTCCTGGCCAGAAAAGCCACCATGAAGCAGATGGCAGTCAGGAAGCCCATGTAGCTGAGGGTAATGTAGAACATGATAACAGCCCCTTCATTGCATTGCAGGATGATCTCTCCAGGCTGGGAGTGGAGGTCATAGTGAGGGAATGAGGGAGAAGCTCCCAGCCAGATGGAGCAGATGATAATTTGGACAGCAGAAGAAGAAAGGATGATGGAGTTGGCCAAGCTTTTTCCCAACCATCTCTTCACTCGATTTCCTGGTTTTGTGGCCAGGAAAGCCAGCACTACTGTGATGGTTTTGGCCAAGAGAGAAGAAATGGCAACTGAGAAGATGATGCTGAAGGCTGTTTGTCGGAGAAGGCAGGTGGCTTTCTTTGGTTGACCAATGAAGAGAAGAGGAGACAAGAAGCAAAGCAGGAGGGAGACCAGGAGGATGTAGGAGAGGTCCCGGTTGTTGGCTTTGACAATGGGAGTTTCTCGGTATTTAATGAAGATGATTAAAACAAGGCCTGTGGTTAGGAACAAGAGTACGACAAAAGAGACCAGGATGATCCCTAGATGTTCTTCATAAGATAGGAAGGTTATAACTTTAGGGCTACATTGGATTCTGTCCTCATTTGGATATTTATAATCTGGACACTTGGTGCATTTTCCTGTATCTGAGGAAACCAAAAAGCAATATTTTTTTAACGTTGTGTTTCAAGAAATAGCTTCTTGTGACAAGAGCTGATAAGAGGGACATTTTCCAAGATGGATTGCTTAACCATTCCACAGGGGGGAATTAAAAATAACATTTTATAAAAATTATGTAGCTACGGAGTATGAATTTGGAGAAAGTCTTAGGACCTAAAGCATTTCCTGTGTAATATAGCTTTCATAGGAACCTACATTATTGAAGAAAAATAATGAATCTGATAATCTTTCTAGGAAGAAGTCCTGGATCCTTCCAGATGGCATTTCTTAATATACATTTAGAGCAGAGGTCTTCAAACCTGGCAGCTTTAAGACTTGTGGACTTCAACTCTGGGAATTGAAGTCCACAAGTCTTAAAGCTGCCAGGTTTGAAGACCTCTGATTTAGAAGACGTGAGTCTTATGAAATCTAGTTGACTGGTAGCAAAAGGGAGTCCTACAAATAATCTGAAATGGCTACTGGGACCAGCACTAATATGGGTGTAATGAGGTGCCCCCATAGCTGTCCACACCATTTTATTGTGTACCAAAAACATCTCAGAATTCCTCAGGGTGAGGCCCATGTAGAGCACATTTCAATAATCATTCAAGAAGGTGGACCTAAGAGATTTCCTAAGAGATGGACCTCAAGTTTCAAAGAAGTCAGATGTTCCTAGAGAGGTAAGTGTGTCAGGATGCATCCAAACTAGAACAAGAAGAGAGATTTTCTCTGGCATTAGTAAAGCTTGCCCAATTTTCCACCCTCCTATCTGTTCCCTTCCATGGGTGGTTAAGGCCTGGGTGATAGCGACTAATGTCTCTTGATCCATGAATTGGCTGCTCTCATCTCATTGGATGTTGATGTGGTTCAAATGGAATTTCTGAAGGATCATCTGAGATGATACGGTTTCCACACTGTTCTGTCCATTGAATTACTATCGAAATTCCTACACAGTGGATTTACTTATGTGAAATTAGATGTCTAAATATATCATTTCAAGAGATCAAGCCTCTGATGTAAAAGTTTCACTGAATCTAAGATTAATGAAAGTAGAATAAAATAACTTTGGTCTAATTACTTTCTCTCAGCTCCACTCATTTCACAGGGTTATTGTGTGGAAAATAGGAGGAGGAAGATATATTTTGTTGCTTTGCTGCTTTCAATTGTTCATAAAAATAATAATAGCAGGATATAAACAAAGAAACTAAGAAGTAAATAGTATATTTTAAGTGGAATTGTCATGTTAATCTCAGTTTACGCTGACAAAACTAATAATAATTTATTTGTTAGTTTATATACATTATAGGTTACCTGACTCCCAATATCTCTGGCAATGGTAAGCCTTGCAAAAGCTTCCCATCTCTTCCTAGCCTCTCTTTCAAGATCTTTGGGTTATTCCGACTCGTTGGTTCCACCCCAGGCACCTGATGGACCCAGATAGGTTCCTGACGGAGCTTGGGACATTTCCCATGTCCTTATCCCGTGATTCACCAGAGGCCCTGGTTGACGCCTGGGAACGGGCTGCTGCCGGGGCACTGGATCGAATTGCCCCTTTGCAGCGTCTCCTACAACAGGGATCCCAGGTAGCTCCATGGTTTACCGAGGAGCTCAGGGAGATGAAACGTCGGAAGAGACACCTGGAGGGCTGTTGGAGATCTTCCCATTCCGAATCTGATCAAACACAGTTAAGAACCTATATTAGGTCTGATCTTGTGGCGATGGAAGCAGCGAAACGTGATTATTTTGCCACTCTCATTGCATCTGCAGAGAATTGCCCAGCAGCCTTGTTCTGAGTGACCCGCTCCCTTCTTAATCAGGGAACGAGGGAGGACCCCTTGCAGGGCAGTGCTAAGGATTTTGTTCAATTCCTGCAAGACAAAATCGCTCAGATCCGGACGGGTTTAGACTCTGACTGAGCAGGGTCTGATGAGGAGATGGGAGCGAGTCTTTAAGGTGACGTCTGGGTTGACTTTGACTCTGTATCCTCAGATGAAGTGGACAGGATTGTTAGAAGATTAGGGGCCTCAACGTGTTTACTGGACCCGTGTCCCTCCTGGCTTGTTGCAGCAACCAGAGTGGTGACTGGAGACTGGATCCAAGCAATTGTCAATGCTTCATTGAGGGATGGGGTCTTCCCCACCACCCTTAAGGAGGCGGTTTGACCCCTCCTCAAGAAGCCTGCCCTGGATCTGGCCTCCCTTAACAACTTTTGTCCCATCTCCAACCTCCACTTTATAACGAAGGTTGTTGAGTCCGTGGTGGCACACCAACTCCCACAATTCCTGGAGGAAGCAGACTACCTAGACCCATACCAATCGGGCTTCAGGCACAGACACAGCATGGAAACAGCATTGATCGCCCAGGTGAATGATCTCTGGTGAGCCCGGGACAGGGGTTATTCCTTTGTCTTGGTCCTACTTGATCTCTCAGCAGCTTTTAATACCATCGACCATGGTATCCTACTGCAATGACTCAGGGAGTTGGGGGTGTGGGGCACTGTATTACGGTGGTTCTCCTCCTGTTCTGTCCCCTCCCTGCTTCAGAAGCCCAGACAAACACACACACTCGAACGGGAGTATTCAGAAGTTGTTTATTTACCATCTATAAACAACGAGCTGGCAGCGAGCCCGGGAGAGATAACAACAGCTTTTGTTTTGAGTTGCCACGGCCAGTCCCTGATAAGGCTCCAAGTATTTATATCCAATACGAGCTTCAAAGAAAACGCTTCACTGCTGCAGTATTTCAGGACACAAGCAGTCAGGGTAAAACTTTGTTCGTCACAAAAGCCAACAAGGTAAGGTCAGTTCCTTTTATACCTTGTGGGGCGTTGGCTTTGTGACTCATCACCTCGTGCTCGGCCCCACCCACTCCTTTGCTGAGCCCGTCTCTCTGATCGTCGCCACCTGGGATTAATCCACTCCCTCTCCTCATTATCGTCTGACTCAGAGGAGCTTTCTTCCACAGGGCTTTCAGCTGGGGCCTGGGGTGGTGCCAAACCAGACGGGCCAGGGGAGGAGTCCCTTGCCCCCTCCTCTTCACTTTCGGAGGATTCCTCCTCCGGAGGTCCGGGCTCGGGAGCGGAAGACACAACACCTCCTACCTCTCAGGTCATACACAATTTGTTTGGGCAGGGGGTCAGAGATCCTCATCGAGGCCCCTCATTTGCGGGGTGAGTTACCATCAGTATGCTGATAATACTCAGCTTTACATCTCCACCCTGGAGCAACCTAGAGATGCCCTTTCCATGATGTCTAAGTGCCTGGAGGTGGTGCAGGTCTGGATGAGTAGGAACAGGCTCAAACTCAACCCCTCCAAGACAGAGTGGCTGTGGATGCCAGCATCCCATGATCTAGCAGCCCCATTGCTTTTGATGGGAGGGGAGTTACTTACTCCCTCTGAAAGGGTTCGCAATCTTGGCATCTTCCTGGATTCGCAGCTGTCCTTAGTTGACCATCTGACGGTCGTGACCGGGGGGCTTTTGCACAGGTTTGCCTGGTGCCCCAGTTGCAACCTTTCCTAGATAGGGATGCCCTCCATACAGTCACTCATGCTCTCATTATCTCTCATCTGGACTACTGCAATGCCCTCTACATGGGGCTGCCCTTGGGGTGCACCCAGAGGCTCCAACTGGTCCAGAATGCAGCCACGTGTATTGTTACAGGAGCTTCCCGTTACTCCCGTGTTACACCTCTTCTGCACGAGCTGCATTAGTTGCCGGTGGTCCTTTGGACCCGCTTCAAGGTGCTGGTACTCACCTATAAAGCCCTTCATGGCATAGGTCCAGGGTACTTGCAGGACCACCTCCTACCGGCCTCCCACTGCCCAGTGCACTCACATAGGACTGCCCTCCTCTAGGTGCCATCAGCCAGACAATGTCAGCTGGTGGCGCCCAGGATGAGGGCATTCTCTGTGGCCGCACTGACCCTCTGGAACGAGCTACCCACTGGGCTCCAGTCGGCCCCTGACCTCCACTCTTTCCACAGTGACCTGAAGACATGGCTTTTTCAGCAAATCTTCTGATCTGTTTGGGAGCTATAGTTTTAACTTGGGGATTTTAATTGGATTTTTAGCATTATTTATTGTTCTGTTTTATTGCTGTGAGCCGCCCTGAGTCCTTCGGGAGTAGGGCGGTATATAAATATTAATAAAATAAATAAATAAAATAATTCTATCCTTTAGATGAGAAATTGTGCATTTTGAAAATAAACAAGAAAACTGTTAAGCTGCAATGTGTTTTTCAAGATATACCATATTTTTCAGAGTATAAAGCACACCTTTCCCACTCCCCCATAAAAGGGGGTGAAAATTTAGGTGCATCTTATACACCAAATGTACCCTGCTCACCCACTGGCCCCGACAGGCACTTTGGCCTGTGCCTCACAGCAGTTACCTCCTTGCAAGCAAACGGCAAGAAAAAACAGCTCCTTTCAGCTTTAGCACAGGCTAATTAGCACAAGTTGATTAGATCGGCCTCCCGACTCTCAGCTGATTTGCTCTCAGCTGTTTTGTGCAGGGTTCTGCTGCTTGCTGGAAGGAGATAAATTGCTGGAGCAGATTTTTTTTTCCCTTGTGGTAATCAAGCTATGCTGAAAACGAAACTGAAAGTAAATCAGGCTGTTTGCTGCAATGAGGCAAAATTAGGCAGAGCCAGAAGGAGATTTCTTTTTCTTCTTTTTCCTCACCAAAAAAGGTAGGTGCAAACAATGGGAAATTTAGGGCAAAAGAGGAGAGTTCAAGATTTTAAACACAAAAAAAAAGGAGAAAGAAAAAGGCAAAAATAAAAACGGGAAGGGAGAAAAAGAAATGAAAGAGAAAAATGTTATACATATTTAGAATTGAAATATGAATAGTAGTAAGAAATAAATGGGAAACCATGATTGTAAAAATGAAATGAATAATAATTGGAATATTCATGTTCA